>WBMZ01002015.1:0-121047 GCA_013400975.1 Atrichornis clamosus
GGGAGGGGAGGGATGCCCTTTCCTTTATGGAGGAGTTGGAGTCATACACCGGCAAAGACTGGTGTTCTATGCAAAAGTTCTAGTGCACCTTACTGAGACTCCAGGCAAAAGATCCCAATCTTTCACGACTTAAGCTAAATTCAAATCCATAGCTGATATCTTTTAGTGGAGAAAGCAATCTAGAAAACCAATTCTACAGAGAAATGAGTTTTTAACAGTAGGGATGAGAAAATTGATCACTGTCATTTAAAACGGAGTTATTCAGCACACTCAACTAATGGGCAAAAGTACAATACTTATGTTGCCATATGTTTTTCCTATTTTCTGCATTAATGGTTTTAAATTAGAAAATGGCTGACTTGAATGTTGCTCTTCCTTCTGTTTGGAGTGGCGTACTCTTAAGTTCCACTGCCTTAAAAAATGCAAAAAAATCCCCCCTCTTGATTTTGTGATATTTGAGCGTAACCAGGGGTTTATTAACTTAATCATAAACAAATGAATATAAGATCAGGTTTTTTATCCAGGATCACACTCAACCAAGTAATAAAAAGCAACTTCATGCAAAATTCTGTCCCTTTTATTTTCCTGAATCCGATAAGGGTAGGCAGACAATTATTATTCTTCACATTTTCAAGATAAACATTAACATCTGCCTTTGCATAGAATCTCGATAACTTATAAAATTAAGAAAGCAGCTCCTATGCCCAAAACTAGTAGTGCAATATAATAGATTAAAGCATGAATGAAAGAAACTTGTTATACAAATGACAGTGACATTTTGGAGAACTAATGTGTTACTGAGCTAGAAAGAGAGAAACCTTTTCTTTCTATATCAGAAAAATTGACACCTTCATTTACTCCTTTGATTTGATCACCCATGAAGTACAAAGTTTTTATCAAAAAATACATTTATAATGCTTATAAGTATAAACCCACATATATAAGTGAAGATTTTTACATATACACTACTTAGAGTATAAATTTGTAGCTTATTACCACGATCTCTATTAAGGAAAGTATTTATTTCTTCAGAATTCGTAATAATCTTCATCAGCATACATACAATTTTTTGACATGCTGTCAGCTATTTGATTCACAAAAGACAATAAAATTATAGCGGTGACAACTTAAAAAAATTATTTAAAATCTTATAATTCATGGACTACTCTTATTTTCTTAATTTAGCAGACATGCAGCTACAAACTGCCTGTAGTTTGACATAATCACATGCAGAAACATATAACTCTCCTTCCAACTTCCTTCTCACATTTTCTTCTACTATGATCATAGATTTTAAAAATAAGCCCTTAGATATTAAGATATTAAGCCTTTTAACTTAGATTGTTGTATTGCAATATTAATTATTATTATACTCATGTCTGAATTTCAACTAAAATTACATTTATTGACAGAATATGAATCCAAGGATATCTCTAGATATCAAGAAATGCACAGCAGGGCATTTGAATGCATTTGAAGCAGGGTATTGCATTTGAAGGACTAGTTAATGACACATAGGATTCTTCGAGTTTCTTTTCAGTTGATTCTCAACCACATTAAACTACATTTTCACCTACATCATATTAGTATAGACAAATAATAACCATTCCCCCAAAATAAGAAACTCTTCCCAGAAAAAAAGTATGATTGTCAAAATGAAATGCCATATGAGAAGAAAACTATTTATACTCAGCACACACTGGAATTACTGTTAGGCAAACATGAGATAGAGATGTTATATACATATCTGAATATTGCTGATTTCTGCTTTGTTGCTGATGAGTAGCAGCAGCAAGGACAGCATTTATTAGCAGGAGAGTGCTGCTGTATGCAGTGACATATGCAGGAAGCACTGCTTCTTGCATCACAGAGGTGTCATGGACATTGTACTAAACTTGGAAAAGACTCACACTGTCACTGAGCAGAAACATTTTGAAATTACATTGGCTTTTGAGTTTCCTGCGTCAATTCATTTCCATCACTAGAGAGAAGAGCAGAGATAAATGTCAGACTCTCTGTTTAATTCCCTTATGTTTTCAGCATGGTGATTGTAAGCTATAGCAAGGTTTAGGCTAAACTCCTTACAAATTCAAACAAACTTACCATGGTAATGTCGTTGATACTTAGAATATAAAGCAGAAGCTACACAGTAAGACATTTTGGCATTCTTACTGGATTAATGTTTATAGGAACATAGCTAACACATATCTGTCTTTCCTAGACAGGTCAACAATTATCTAGAGTCTTGCCCATTAGCACATTCAAATTTTCTTTCATTTTACATTTATTATTCATATTCATTTTAATATGCCCATAGCAAATTCTCTGATTTGATTATTTCAATTCCTAGGTCCAGTCAAAATTATCAGTAACACATGTAATATTGATTTCATGTTTTATTTATGGAATATAAATTTCAGATAAAGGATTGATTTTTTTTTTCTTAAAACTGAAACCAAATGCTAAACTACTGAGAGGTTTGGCCAATGAAGAACTTTCTAAAGAGGCAGCCAAATTCACAGTGTCACTGAGCAAGTACCACTCTGAAATGGAGTTGACTGTTTTCCAACAGCAGTTCAAAGGGCTACCTTTGGGGGACAAATTATAAAGTACTTCCCTTTTATGAAACAGAGATAATATATACTAGTGAGCCATTGTTCTTATTTAGAAGGTGATTGATGGTCTTGGTTCCCTTTTCCACTTTGCTAATTCCAAGATTCCCAAAAGGTTTATGATTTTATTCTAAATTCAGGAATATTTTTAAATATGTCTAGTTTAGAAACAAGAGATTCTTCATAATAGACCAATTAATATGATTTAATTAATAGAAAAACAACAACATTATGCCTGTATTTTAACTTTAGAACTAAATACATTTTTACGGAAAGGCTTGGTTTTAAAAACAAATAAGGAACTTGAGATTAGTTTTTCAACTTTGTCTTACAAGATCATAAAAATGCAGGTTAATCACTCCTTAATGCTACCCAATAAAGTGATAGTCTCATAAGAGTTACTAGCAATTTTATGTTGCTGCATTTTCAAAAAATTCATTTCAAAATTAAGTCCACATAGAGATACGTTTTTTTTGAAAAAATTAGAAATCTCCCACATTTTCAAAATGTACAACTTTCCAGAAAGTAAATGGATCTAGAGTTCTATCCTTTAGAAGCAGATCAAGATTCCTCATAATTCTAGATAATATAGAGATGTCACTTCAAATTAAGGCTCTAATCTTCATAAGACATCAGAAGACTAGTACATGTCATACAAATTTTACTAAATGTGAACCTTAAGCCCCTAACACATGCCAGAACACTATATGAATGCATTAATATACTTTAAAAGTATTTGGAAGTATTTGCATTACTTTGTGAACAGAATTGTTGATTCTGACTTTGCTGTGACGTGGAAGAACTGAAATGAGGGATTGGACAATTTGAATTAGAGAAAAAAAGAACCCAATCTAATATGAAGCAATCCTAAACTTGCTTGATAGTGAACTGTCACACTAGGTGGTTATCAAAACCCATCAAACAGCATTGCAAGTTTGATGCACCAAAGACAATGTTCATTCTGCTTTCTGTAACATTTACAAATTGAGAAAAACTGAATCTAAAGCAAAATGCAAAAAATTCTCAAACAAGAACACACATTTTCTCTATTTTCATATAAACTGTTCATACCAATTGCAGCTGTTTCAGCAGGAGGGAGAAAAGTAAAATATTTGTCAACACCTTACTTTGCTTATTTTCACATTAATACACTATTTTATAAGTTTGAAAACAAACTAAAATGAGAAACAGAGTTAACTAAATGACTAAAAGTTAAAAGACAACTTGCAGTCAACAGCTTCCCTCTGTGGTTTTTTCCATGGAATAATTTCAGTTTTAACCTCAAATTAACTTGCAAGGAAGATTTAGTAGCAATTGGAAGAAGTTGAAATTGCTTAAAACAAAACTTTGAAAAGTAGCCATGCTTTAGGAAAGATTTTGGAAAACAAGAAAGCTCTTTCAGAGTAAACAGATTAATTTATCTCTATAGGTTGTGAAAACATTGTATGAATGCATTTGAACTGCAACTACTACAGAAAATATGCTCATATTATCCTCCTTCATTGCAATCTTCATGTAGAGAAGACTGAATTGCAATAAATGCCATAGTGATTTGAAGAAAAGCAGTGTACTTTGGGGCACTTCTTAAAACAACACTGCTTTAAAACTGCCTTAAGAGGAACAATGATTATGATTGCTAAATTGTTTTGTTCTTTTTTTTTTTTTAATTAATCTTCTTTGGACATCTGAAGCACGGTTTGCTTCTTGACCTTAGACTGAATTTCCTTATTAAATTAGGAACTCTAGAGAATTTAATGCTCACCAGACCAAATTGACTCATACAGTAAAATTAATTCAGGAAATAATTTTTATTTATTTACCAGGGAAAAGGACGACTCCTTTCAGAGAAATTTGTTGCTGACTTGCTTGGAACTTCAACCCAGGATCATCAATTCCTGTAAACAGGGAATCTCAGCTGTCTGGGAATACACTAGTTAGTAACTGAAATATCTGCTAATTGGTGTATTAGTGATTCATTTGTATATCTACCGTATCTGTGGGGGTCTTTTCAAGTACACAGGAAAAGTGAATAATTTGAATCATTGAAATTTAGAGTTATTTCTAACTGAAATTTATTTACTTATGTTCTTAAAGGTAAGTCAACATAGTTCAATATGTTTTCCCCTTAAATATTGGCAGAGAGATTAAAAACCTGAATGGGCTGTGACAATGCATTAAGTAACTTTGCTCTGCAGGTATAAAAACCAGGACAGCTCTAGAAAATCTTACAAGAACATGTGGTCAAGAGTCACCAAACCTTGTCTTTGCCTGTCACTAAACAGCTGTAGTAGTTCAACACAGGGTTCAGTCTTAGGAATTGCTTTAGTTCTGAGCACTAGCCAGCAGTGCAATGCAAATGCAGAAGCTTTACTGATCACCGGGGCTGCAGTGGCCATTCTGATTGTTGAACAGCCCGCTGGACTGTGCTGACACCTATATGCATATTGGCAGTGGACTTGTAGCAACCTCTCAAAATGTTATAAAGATGGTTGGACAGTGAACACCAAGTGCTTACCTTTAATTTGTTTGGTTTGATTTAGTTTGGTTTTTGTGAATGTGCACAAATTTGCCCAAAATCTTCATGCCTAGACTCTACATGAAGTAGAATATCCCATGCTGAATACATACATGGTCAAGTGCACATTAGCAGCACACAAAGCTTTCTGTGCTGTTTTACACAAACACTACTCTTCTCAGCTTGCTTTTATTCAGTGACAAAAGTGTTTCAAAAGACTTGAAACAGTTAACCTGCCAACAGCCCCACACACCTTACACACCCTAAGTAGCCAAATGTAATGCAAGCTGAATAGTGACAGAGAATGAAAAATAGATTGTGTGGTTTAGGTTTGGAGCAGTAAATTATCATGTTATTCACTGAACTCTCCCCAGGTTCAGCCAACCATACATCATTTGTCAATACGCCAGACTCAATCTATAAATTAATGTCATGATTTTTGTGTTGTCACTAAATGTATGCTGTTCTCAAGAGAGGTCAGGAACTGCCGAAATAATGTAATTTTATGAGGTGATTCATATTCACAAATCCCAGGAGATCCAGCCTATATTCCATGTAGGTGATCAGAATCCTTTTTATCTCAGCTGATACCTGTATTCCACTCCAATGTTAGCAAACTTGTGGATATCAAATGGGGTATTGCACCAATCCCAAAGGGAATGGAAGTAGAAATATGCCCAAACACAATAGCTATGAGTTAAGTAATTGTATTTTCTATTATCTTTACAGAAATTTTTAAGTGGGGAAAAAAATGGAAAAAAGGAAACAGTCTAGAACTTCACCACCTATGTGCTTCTCTATTGGCATGTTAGAACCAAGTCAGTAATGCCTACACCTGTACTTTCCCAAGGAGCAGACGGAAAGTATCAGGAGTTTGAGTGAGTGATAATCAAGGTAAACAGATGTGCTAATAGCCTGAGAGCCTTAGTACTGCTAGTTCCAATAACCAAAGTATGAAGGAAGGAAGAAAAAGAAAGAAAAAAAGAAAGAAAGAAAGAAAGAGAAAGAAAGACAAAGTAGGTGATACGCATTTGCATAGGATTATCTTAAATTTGTTAACAATTCCTTGATACACTAATATTTCTTTATATATGTATTGGGTTTACATGGAAAGGTTTTGTTAGTGAGGTGTGTTGGAGAGGTGGTTTCTGTAAGAAAACACCAGAAGCTGCCCCATAGTTGAACAGAGACAGTGCCAGCCTGCTCCAAGATAGACCTGCTTCCAGCCAAGCTGAGTCTATCAGCAATGTGGGTAGCATCTCCCTGAAAAGACATTTAAGATACAGTAGAAATCCTTTACATTTGGTTATTTTGCCCATTACAAGGCAATGTATGATAGAGAGGAAAACATGAGAGAAACAGCCCTGCAAACACCAAGGTGAAAGAACGAGCAGGAGGACATGCTCTAGGTATGGATGTTGGAAACAGAGGTAGTGCAGATTTCTCTCACCTAGCAATACAGATTGAATATTGCCATTGCACATGCCCTGCCTCCTTCCAGGTCCATCATTGTGTTTCCCAGAAAGAGCAGGTGAGCATGTTTCTATATTGGCTCCATGGCAAATGAGATGAGAGGCATGGGAAATTTGCAGAGACATGATGCTTTTCTAACAAAAAACCTGCACTCTTTGCTGACTAGAACTGGCTTGCAGCCAAGACGAGTTGTATTTAGGCATGAAGACATAATCAAAAAAATAATTCTATATTGAGTCTTCCCCTCAGCAGGCAATGAATGCTACAACTCATTGCAGATAACACACCTTAACAATGTGCTAACATTTCTGCACAGTTTTAAGGGATAAGTCTCAAGACAAGCGATTATTTGCTCCAAAATGTTATTCCTAGAGCTGGCTGAGACTTTTCTGAAGAAATCCAGATGCATCAAGACCTAAATGCACTGCCAGAAAACAACCCATCTCACTGCCTGCCTGGCAGGCTGCTGAACTTCAGCATCAAGTGCAGTTGTATCATGTTGGGGAACAGAAACCTAAAAGACTGGAGAAAAGTAACTACTCTACAAAAATCAGGCTTGGGTTCCTAGCCTGCATTTTGAAGGAAAATATCTTGTTTGAATTTCCTTCCTACAAGAACATTTTTTAAATTGTTTTTTAAATTACAATCTTTAGAACACAGGAAGTTATAAATTTGAAGCCATACAAATATACACTATTGCACTTTGTAGTGCTCGGTGCTAGAAAGTATCAGTCTAGGAAAGAAATGGAATACATTTCTCCCGGGTGTACAAAAAACTACTTAAAACACTAAGTCTCATTCGCTTTTCTTCCAAAATACCTACCACAGCAGAGGCCACTTTAACAAATTACTCAATTTAACACTACCACATGCATAATGCATGGCACGGACTAACCAAGATGGAAAAGACAGGCTTTTGTTCAACTATATACTACTATTCCATTCTCTTTTCAAGCTTAGTATTCTTTATATTCTTTTGTTTCTTTTAATGATGTTCAAAAAAACCTAAAGAGGCAAGACACAATATATCAAGAAAGGGCCTCAAGTTGCACCAGGGGAGGTTTAGACTACATATTAGGAAAAAATTCTTCACTGAAATGGTGGTCAGGCACTAGAAAATGCTGTCCAGGGAAATGGTGGAATCACCATCTCTGGAAATGTTCAAAAGAAATGTGGATGCAGCATTTGGGATTATGTTTAGTGGTGAACGTGGTGATGCTGGGTTAATGACTGGACTCAGTGATCTTAGAGGACTTTTCCAATCTTAATAATTCTATGATTCTAGGAATTATATACATATATATAATAATAGACATATACACCTATAAATAGGTATGGCTAGTTCTTCCTTGAGACAGAGAGGCTTCCTAAGATTACTCCCAGCCTTATTTACTATCATAAACATATAATGATTATTTTCTTCACTTTTTTTTTTCTCTTCATGCTAAGACTTACTCAACATTGTTTTGTATAATTTGATAATGAAATTTGTTTGGTTACAATTGTCTAAATGTCAATCAGAACATCATTTCAAATGTGGTGGTTACTAAGAATTCACTTCTATGATTATCATAGTAAAATCAAGGTAAGATGCCTAAGAACCTGAACAGTGTGTGGAAAAAAAAAACGTCAGGTACAATGAAATGGCACAAAGTCTTTTAGAAAATCCAAAAGCCTCTTACATTGTGGAAAGAAAGTAAGAAATTACTTTGCTTAGTGTGCAGTAAGAAATAGTTATTGTGATCTGTTCTAAAAACACCTGAGTGTTTAGTAACATGGATGTTTAAAAGGTATTTTAAAAATGAAAACATTAAATTTGCTTGTAGGCTTCAATCTTTTCAAGCACAATGTGTTGTTTCATAGCATAACTCCATATTAGAACCTCATGGATATTTTAGTAAAACTTGATTCTATATTCATACGTATATCTATAGCCAATGTTGAATGTAGGGAAAATCCTCTGCCTGAGATTTTTTTCCAAACTCTGCCACATTAATCTGTAATCCAGTTAATGAAGTTGTCCCAGTCCCTCTTCGGCAAACTGCCAATTACAACTCAAAATGTGAGGAAATTTTATGTGTAAAACTCATCAAGATGCTCTGATGGTTTCCAGTAATACTTCTATTAGTGCATGTGAATGCCTTTGGCAGTGTAGAACAGGCCAATATTTTTAAAAGCAAAGTGTAGATAGCACGAGGGCATGTTAAAATAGGTAGTGTCTTATTGCTTTACCTTCTAATAAAATGTGTTTACATGATAAAAAGTACATTTGGACTTTCACACTTATAATATGATTAAAAATTATTCTGATCTGATTTAATTAAATTATGGCAGGAGTTATACCAAAGTTTATAATACAGTATCTTCATATCTTTGTTTCATAGGACAAGAAGCTACTTATGGCATAGTACTTTTATGAGAACCACTAAGAACTCGAAATGAGATCAGAAATAAATCTTGTTGTACGGAGATCCACAACATGTTAGTAATTTCAGACTTCAGTTTAAGTAAACAGCCAGAGGCTAAGAAAAACTGAGGTTTTTTAAAGTAAAATGTTAGACTATGTTGTTAGTCTGCATTTTTATGGGCTTGTGCCACTCACTAACACATACTTTGTTCTGGTATAAAACATAGAGCTTGTAGATACTACAAAGTTCATTGATTTTTAACAGTTTACCAAAAAAACCAAACCACAGTACCAAAATCGGAACCAACAAGTGAGCAATTAAGACACTTTCCATTAAAGTCCAACAAACAATTCTGTAACTTCATATGCATGAAATCCTAGGCTTGACCATCACTAACTCATCTCCACTCTGTGCTTACTAGGAAAGACAATTGTATGTTGAACTTCTAGGACAGAGGCTTTCAGATTCATACATTTCTCCTAGTCTCTCTAAAGTCAATATTCAAGATGGTTATGACCTTGCACCATCTACCAAATGAAGCTGAAATCTCCTTGATCTATTCTCTTTGTTTTCTGAATTTGCTCAGTTTCTGCAGGAAGGAAGATTTTTTTTTTAATCTTTTATTCTCAAGGAGTTCTACATACACTCTAAAATAGGTAATTCATAATTATCTTAGCTATCTTCTCTGGCTTTTGTTCCTATGGAAAAAAAATTATATTTCATATAAATTTCAATTCCCTTCAAGTAAAACTGTGATAAGGAAATCACTTATAGTGTCTACACTTTAATATATTTGTCCAGGAAGAAAGAACAGTACCAAACTTCTCTACTTAGAAACATAGAATGGCTCGGGTTGGAAGGGATCTGCAAGATCATCTCTGCAGACAGATCAGTAGTTCCCAGGGTCCTCCTGTCTACCTATTTTTAAAGATGTACACAATACTTCCTTTTTTTCAGTCGCCTGGGACTTTACCACCTGATGACCTTTCAAATATCTTGGAGAGTACCTTTCTAGACCCACTGTATTAAGACATCATTAAAGAGTTTCCAGACAAGTTTAAAGTATGTGAACAGCAAGGGTAACTGAATCCCTACCCCCCACTGCAATACACATAACTACATAATGAAAATTTAGGGAATGAAAAACAAAATTCAATCTCCAAATGTTTTGACTTTCAAAGCCTTAAATTTAGGGTTTCCCATATTGCAGTCTCAGAGCAAGTTTACCTTTCCCAATTCCCACATTTAGAAATGTTACAGCTTTCCTACTTATTTTGTCACACCACCTGTGCATGCTCCTGCTAGGCTGGAAGTTAACCTTGTTTCCTTCTGTCTCACATTTGCCCTACAAACTGAGAATGCAGATAGCTCAGGGACCTATCTGAAAGAAGTTCTGAAAGAATGGTGACCATTTTCTGTGTCCACTGTTTTCAAATATAGCATCTGGCCATTCTACTATTCTACTTAAAAAAAAAAAAAGAAAGAAGAGTTATCTTCCCCAAATATTGTTTAAATGCTAATTAATTTTAGAAAGAAGCTTGCAGTCAATTAATAACCTAGAAGTGACTGAAAAAATGGAAAGTAATAGCCTAGAACCTGTTCCATTAAAAGCTATGTCCTAAAAACAGAGTATAATTTTCTGCATTCATTCCATTTGCTAGTAATACACATTATCAGTATGCATCAGAAGATGGTAACACTGTAGTTCAGACAGAGAACCAAGAAAAATGAGGATCAACAGGCAACCAACTAAACAAAAAGAAACTAAAATTCATTATTAATGAGGAGGGAACTGTTGTTTTTCCAGAACAAAAGAACATATATTCTAAATATTAATCCTACAGTTTAACATTTACTACCATGACTCAGACTGAACTTTGCCCTAACAGTTGATAGTGTTTCAAATATTATGATAAAAAAGGGCGAATGTAAAAATCCAGAGCAACATATTTAATGCAATGCCTGTCTTTTCACTCTTTTTTGGATCTCAGGCATTGTGGCATGTGTGGAAGTGAGAACATGCATTTGATCTCCAATGAGCCATATGCTTTACAGAGAGAGCAGGTTCCTTCCTATATATATATATATAAATAACCAAAACCACAAAGTAGAAAAGCCAGGGTCATAAATTTTCATATAACCATCACTGACACCTTAACAGTGAAATATATCATGTCTCAGAATAGTTTCAACTATGCAGGTTTATTTTCTGCATCCAAAAGGTGAACTTTGTATTCCTCTTTCCGGTATCCAAACAGTATTTGGAAAGCTGTTTTTCACTTTGACCACCTTCATGGTCCTGGATCTTCAAACTCACAATAATAAGAGGAAAAATACCAGGGAGCTTTAATCTTGTTATTTTTAAAACTTATGTAGCTATTTGTATTGGTAGTGATAACAGCAAGTGTGATGGCTGTGGTTTCATCTCAAAGACTCAAAGTTTCACTGCAATTTTAATCCAAAACCTTCAGGCTTCTTAACTGTCAAAGGATATAGCAATATGAATTACATCTAATATCCAACTGATATCTGTCACACTCTTTCAGCACATAGTGTTTTTGCTTGTGAAAACTATCAAGAAGAAAAAGCCCAACTCATAATCAGTAGTAATTTGCCAATAGCCCAAAAGCTTTTTCAGTGCAATCATGAAATGAATTTGTGTCTTTACAAATGATACCAGCACTGTGCTTTTTTTTAAAAAAAGAAAGCAACACCAGCAAATGGTGAAAACAGATGTAAAAGAAAAATACATACAAAACTTAAAAAAACCCACATTGTTGAACACATTGGCACTTGACACCAACAGTCTTTGAATTTCAACAGAGTAAAACTTTTTTTGCAGAGTTATGACAAGAGTTACTTATCACAGTTTGACTGTACTAAGAAGAAGCTGAAAGCACAAGAAGACAGCAGAAAAAGACTGTTTATGTTATAGATGTATAAAAGAGTTTTATCAAGGTAACCATCAGAGCAGCAAGACATTCAGGAAATAAAAATGGTGAATTGAGTCAAAACAACCAGAAGAATGGATAAATGCCTAAACCAGAAGTTTCAAATAGAGGAGCTGAAAGACACTTTGCAATAACCTCAGGACTATTCTCCCCAGGACTTGAATAGTGAAAGTTTTAAGGGAATGCCAAAGTATAACCTCTTAAAAATAAGGAAAATGTTTCTTGATTGTGATGACTCTAGAACTGGAGTTCATACATGCCCGGAAAGAAAGAAACCCCTTCAATTCTTCTGCTACTATACAGAGTGGGGCATTGTACTGAAAAGAACACAGAAAAATATCAGTATCTTGAGAGATGTCTGCATTTGTTTAACAGTGGCAATTTTAATATTTCTCTGAGATTTTGCCCCCCATGTTACAACTCATTCTATACTCAAATCTCAAAAGTCACCTCTCAGCCCTAATTTAATTTTTGGTTCTTACCTCTGTCTTCCTACTATTTTCAACCCCTTCCCTTTTAATTTTTTTTAATCAATAGGTTTACAAGTTCATCAACTTTCATCACATCCTGTCCTTTAGAAATCAAAATAGATTTTACACAAACCTGTTCTGGATGGTTCACTAAGCATGAAATGTCCAGGGATTGGTATCACTTAGTATTTTGCTGACATCACTAAAGAAATAATCAAGCTCCCATATGGTCTGTCACTGACTAGTGCAACCCAGAAACAACATTCCTTGAATGCTAGCTATTATTCAGACACAATCGTCATCATGCTAGCCAATTCCATAAAATTCTAGCTGCAATCAGTACTCATGCCCTCCAATTTCATTTTATTGCTGGTCCTGCACAGCCACTATCTCTCACTGCATCATATCTACAGGTTTTGTGAGAGTTTAAAGGGCATTTCAGGACACCTGTCTCTGTCCAGACACTTGTCTTACAGTCATATTAAGGATATAAGGCTTGCAGGAAGAAGAGCTTCTTAACAGATGTAGGCATCCAAGTATGTCTGTAGATACACAAAAAGGGACAGTACATCTATCTGAAGAAAAAAACCCAACAACAATAAACCCAAGCAAACAAGACCCATCCCAATAACTTTTTTAACAAAGGTATCAGGGAAAGTCAGCACCTCAAATCCAGTAGCTAGAATCCAGAGCAAAAAGAACTTCTCCATTTGCTTGATAATACACTGCAGAGTGCAGAAAAAAACACACATAGGAAAAGGGAAGGATTTCTTTGAGGCTGTGTGAAATCTTTCTGCTTTAACTCCTAGATTTTACTCTAAATTTGCAGTCTATGTTATTTCTGCTATTTGAAAGGCCAGAGCAACATAGAATGATACTGGACATCTCTTCTCTATTTATTCTTATGATAAAGTCACTTTATATCTTACAGATTTTAATTTTTTTTCCTTTTTTATGTATTTAAAAGACAATGGTAATTTCTTTTAAACTTTTTTTGTGCTGGAGTAAGTATGTTTAATTCTCCCAAACTGTCTCAAGCCTCGAAATTTTGCACTTCCATATTTCTAAAGAAACTCAGAAGTACATGATTTACAAACAAAAATTTATGAAAATTCCCTTAATGGCAATAGTTTTCACATGATTTTTCAGGGAGGCTGAAATTGAGACCGTAGCATATACCTTGCTAAGTTAGCAGCAATTTCCCATGGTTTGAAGAAGAATCGCCACTCTTTTGAGTTTGTCATAGGTTCAATGAGTTATAGACTACTTTTCATGTTAGTTAATCAGCCATGACTTCTCATTAGTTTGCTTCCACTCAAACAATCCTCATGGTAACAGAGAATTTTAAAATGTTGATTGCTAATCACCAAAGTCACAAGTTTCTGCGCACTAGAGCAGATGTCAGAAACACATACAGTGAGAGCAAGAAGCTTTCTTTTCTTGCTGGAGAGGGAGAATTCTTCTTTAAGGACTTGTTATCCATGCTTTTATTTCGGGAACTCTAATATCTGAGATTAGTTTGCTCTTCAAAATATTTCAATAGGGCTTCAGAATTGAGCAGATTTCTACTGCTGTTTTAGATGTTGGGAAGAGTTGTAGATGTTGGAAGCCCTGGTAGTAGTGATGGGAACAGTTAGATGATGATATTAAAAGCATATGGAGGATTTTTATTGGTTTTTCCACAGAAAGTTTTAATTTGCAAATGAAGATTACCAAAAATTAGATGCACCTCAAATCACTAATCTACTGAAATTTTAATGGAAATATAGGGGCTACAGCTCACCCAGAGCTCAGACTTGCCAGTAGCTGCCTTGAAGACAATAAGCAAGTTGAGGGACTAAAAGCTGCAGGAGTTTAGGAGAAAACCACAGTGTCCAAGCCAGCACACCCAGTGGGCTGGCATCACAGCTCTCAGGCTTTCTGGGTAGAACCAAAGTGTTCTACATCTTTAGAGACCTGTTTTAAAACAGAACAGTATATTACTGTGCTTAATTCCACAATTAAGAAAGCTGCGGGCCAGAAAAATGTGCTGCTTTTCAGCATGTGGACTGCACAGAGGAAAAGATATCAGCTCACACTATCAAAACCAAAATGATACCATTATTTTAAAACATTTGCTGGCACAAGTCTGACAAGACCCTACCTCACATTGTTTAGTTCGCATATAAAAGCAACTCAACTTTGAGTATTACTTTCTCCTTGCCTCCAAAAAATTATTTACTCCATTCTCAGCAGACCTTTTATAATGGGTTTAATGTTACTGTCCTTCCATCTGCCTCTGGAAGTCAAGATGATAGGAAACAAGGTATCTGCTTCTGTATATTCAAGAATTCATGGTAGAAAAATGTTTACATGATGAAATTCTGGGGTCCTAAAAAATTCAAGGTCAAACAGTTACGATTCTAGAAGATTTTTGACTTGAGTCAAAAACACTTGAATGTTTTTTTGCCACTGAAGCCATGGGAAAGAAGAGGTATTAGTGAAGTTATTATTGTGTTAACCAAAGGAGTGGCCTGATTTGTCAAAATAAACCCCATTGTGTGCACACCACAATACACCGTGAGGCTGTTAAAAGCCTATGTATTTTTCCATCTAAACCACTGCCACTAAACAAGAGAAGAAGACAAAAACCCTTTCAAATAACAAGCAGTTCTCTAAATAGTCCTTAAATTTTGGTAAGTTTCATTAAGGAAAGTCAAGTATTTGACACATTTCAGCAGCAGTAAAAATGGTAACAGTTCCTAGTGAGAAAGACAGAATTCACTGTGAAAATGACCTGGGAAAGAAATTTGGTTTAGACTGTATATTCCTGGTTCAGAAAACACAAAAGATTTGGAGTTCAAGAGAGTCAGAGTTTAGTGAAACAAAACAGTGCATCTCTCTCATCTGATAGATATGTTGCAGTCTGTACTGTCTAGATAAACTGAAGGCATGAAGAAAGACAAACTGGTTGGAACTCCACTGTACCCACAGCTAAGATTTGTAGTCTTTCAAAAACAGCAAGGTGACACTTCTATAGCTCCATCTTCTCTGTATTCTCAGATCAGGTAATTGTAGGGAGGAATAAGAACCTCTGAGCTATTTTCTTCTCCAGGCTGAACAGACCCAGCTCTGTTTCTCTTCATACATCATGTCCTCCTGAACTTGACTCTTGGTGTCCTCCACTGGGTTCACTCCTCTGTGTCAATATTCTTGTGCTGAGTGCACAAAACCGAACATATGTGGTCCAGATGTGGTCTTACAACTACAGAATAGAAGGGAAGGATCACTTCCGAATACCTACTGTCAACACCCTTACCAAAGCTGCCCAGGGCATGTGGTCCACCAGGATCCCAGAGCCTTTCTGAAGACCTGCTTCCCAGATAGCTGGCACCAAGCCTGCCTTGTGGCTGGGATTACCACAAACCAGTGGAAAGAGTTTTTGTTCCTACTGAACTTCATAAGGCTTCTGTCAGCCCTTTTCTTCTGCCCATCCGTGTCCCTCTTACAGCAGCCCTGCCTTCCCAATTTGGGTCACCCCAACCTGGTGTCACCTGCAAACATGCTGAGAGTACCCTCCCTGTCATCTCAATGAAGACATTGAACAGTATTGATCCCAGCACAGACCCCTGAGGGATCCATTACCTACTGCCTGCAAGCTTGGCTTCACAAGCTTGGCTTTTCACACCCAGCCTACTTTCTGTCCTCTTTATAGTGCTTTTATTCATCCTGTGCCCCAGGGCTATGGAGAAGGCTACAGAGGGTGTAAAAGACTGTTAAAATCAAGGTATATAACAGCCACGGTCTTTCCCTTGCTGGACATCTCATCACAGAAAACATGATTTACGTATGGGAAATGTTTTTGCTACACCCATTCACTTTGCTGTCCTTCACATGGTTACACATGATTTGCTCCAACAGTGTTCTCAGGGACCGAGGTGAGGCTGACTGGAGTACAGTTATCTGGATCCTCTTGTCATTCTTGACAATCAAGTTCCACTGACTTATGCATGAAATCCAAGTGATTTAAGTGATGCCCGACTCTGCCTTCCTCTACTGAGGGTACTTCTTCACACCCATTGACTGCTCAGGGACCCTGGAAGGTCTGAGGACAAGCCTTGCAAGTGAAAACCAGTCAAAAACCACAGTATAAAAGGTACCTCAGCCTTTCTCATGGCCCTTGTCACTAGGTTGACTGCTCCAGCAAGCAACGGACCCACATTTAATTAGTTCTCCTTTTGCTGCTGACGTACTTTAAGAAACCTTTTCTGTCCTTCACTTCCCTGACTAGTTTCAGCTTCTGCTGAGCTGGAGCTTTCCTGACTCCATTCCTATATACATGGACAATGCCTCTGTATCCCTCCCAAGTAGTCTGTGTCTGCTTTTTTGTGCTTTCCTTTTCATGTTTGAGCTGAATCAGAAGCTTCATGTCCATTCATACTAGTCTTCTGCAAAACTTGTCTTCTGGGACTGTGGAGGACAGTTCTGGTGGTCAGAGGATACTGTCCTTGCAGATTAGATAGCTCTCCTGGGCTCCTTTGCCCTTCAAGGATCCACAGGATCCTGCCAAGCATGTCCCTGAACAAACCTCTCCCCTCATCACATTATTGATCATCTGTATCAAGAAATTGTCTTCAATCTGTTCCAGAAATCTGGATTGCTTGTGTTCAGCCTTACTGGCCTCCTAGTAGTTACTGTTGTGGCTAAAGTCGCCCAAGAATACCAATGCCTGGTACTCTGGGGCTTTTTCCACCTGTCCTAAGGTTGGTTTATCTGCCTTCTCTTGTTGATGAGAAGGTCTAGAGCAGACACCTACTACAATATCACCTGTCTGGGTCTGAACTTTCATCTCTGTCCACAAGCTCTCCTGCCACTTCAGCCAGGGCTCTGTCCACTCAAAACACACCTTTGCATAGAGCACAGCCTGGAGGCAGAGCATCTCATACTGGCATCCTGGTACCCCGTTAAGGTACATGTGCCTTGCATATGCAACTGGGTTCGAGGTTGAGGAGCTGCATCATGTTTGTTTCAGAAGAAAGGGATGAGTGGGCCAGAGATGCTGAACTTCCTTCGATTTGCCTCTTCTTGGGTGAAAGAATCCTGAAGATTTGCTCTCACTCTTTTCAAATATATCTGAACCATAGTAATTCTAGGGAAGGAACACAACCTTTTCATTAGAGAAAAAGGGGAATGCATGTGCAGGCAAATAGAAAAGTTTTCATAGAACTCATTTCAGTGCTGTTGGAATATAATAAAAATGGTTTTATTCACTTATTAATCACATTATAGAGTCATTATCAATTCTACACATTAGAAATCAAAATCTTTAATGTGGACTACATAGCTAATGATCTGTTAAACTGATTGTATAAAGACACAGATTTTCTGTGTGTGTTTTTAAATTTAAATTAATTAACAAACAAAACTGTCAATCCATCTTTCATGATGGGATGTACATATCAACATTTCTAATATTTGATCCAAAATCCACATAATTCATGACTTTGCACACTTTTAACTTCCTCCACACTTCTAAAATTTTGTTTCACTGTATTTAATTTATTATTTAGACAGTACATGATGCAATGTTTATATGACAACATTAATACAGAATCATAGAATATCCAGAGTTGGAAGGGACCCACAAAGATCATGGACCCCAACTCCCAGCCCTGCACAGGACTCTCCAAGAATCACACCATGTGCCTGAGAGTATTGTTCAAACACTTGAGCTCTGTCAGGCTTAGTGCTGCAACCACTTCCCTTGGGAGCCTGTTCCAGTGCCCAGCTACCCTCTGGGTGAAGAACCTTTTTCTAATATCCAATCTCAGCTCCCTGGCACAATGTCAGGCCATTCCCTGGGGTCCTGTCACTGTCTCCACAGAGAAAAGATCAGTGCCTGTCCCTCTTCTTCCTCTAGTCAGGATGTTGAAGACTCCAGTGAGGTCTCCCCTCAGTCTCCTCCAGGCTGAACAGACCAAGTGACCTCAGCCACTCCTCGTACAGCTTCCCTCAAGGCCCTTCACCGCATGTGTAAGGTCATATATATATTTTAAAATATATATTTAATACCATATATAAAGTTTTAAAATGCACAGTTTCATATATGTCACTAAAAAAAGATGAAATTTTATCATTAAAGAATTCCACAATATTTTTTAAAAATGCTTTTTTTCCATTGTAATATACCCTAGGAGAAAGATTTGCACAATTGCATTTTCAAACAAGAAAAGAGTGCACTTTAATAGAGCAGAGTTCAGTGTTTCTCAAGTAGCTACCTGCCGTTATGTACTGTAATGCCCAAGTCTTGTTCTCAAGTCATTCATTATGCCATGGAGCCGTTCAAACCACAGACTGCTTGACACCCTGTTTTACAATATCCTGAGGTTTTAGCTGGTATTTGCCTCTTATTTGCAATGGCATGATAATTATTAGTTTAGTAAGTGCCTATAGCAAAGCTTGTTAAAAAAAGAATGTTTCGCATCCTGACTTAATAACATCTTACGGGTTATTTTTTACTAAGATTTACAAGTTTAGCTGGAAAACTCCAGTCTTCAGACCATCTGCATGCAGTCAAAGAAAAATAATGAAAGAAAGAGCTCTGTTACACCCCCAACACCTCTCAACATATATATAAAAAAAAAAAACCCTACCAAACCCCAAAAGACCTGAACCCCAAACTCCAAAGTTTTTTGCTTACCACAAATTTCTTTAAGCTAAGAATTTCTATCGGGCATTGTAAGTTAATTCATCTGAGACAGACTTTGATGTGTAACTTGATTTCTTCAAGCTAGAGATGCAGCACCAATTGCTTACCTGACTCACACGCGAATGTCTTTGATGTTTCATCATGAAAGATAATTGCCACTGCATGCTTCTTTGTCTCTCGAGGCAATCTGGTTATGTTTTTGATATTGTGCAGCTCAGTTACCTTAAAATGGAGAAAAGTTTTTTTAGACCAGTGTATAAATAGTACAAATAAAAATAATAAACTTAACTGCTCAATTTTTACTATAAACTCTTTTTCCCCCCTGTCCTAGTTTCAGCCAGGACTGGGCTAATTTTTTACAGTAGTCGGGAGAGGGGTGTGGCTAAGGCCGAGATGTTACTCCATACCACCTCACTCATTGCCTGGGGTGGGAGTAAGGGACTCTCCCTTCTTCCCAAAGCAGTGGGGAAGAGCCAGGTATTGTTGCAGGCTTTCCATGTAAATTGTGTCTTTGTCTTATACTGTTTGTTGTATACATTATTGTGGTTACTGTTCATTTTCTTGTCTCATTGCTGTTTCTAGTACATTATTCTTATCTCAAGCTGTGATTTTCAGCTTTTGTGCCTCCAATTCTCAACTCCATTCCTTTGGAAGGGGAGTGGGGAGGGAAAAAGGGGAGTGAATGACTGGCAATGTGGTTTTGAGTCTCGGTGGGAGAACTAAATTGGGGAGTACCATTCCTAAACCATGACACCCCCTAAGGTTATTTATATTTATAAGGTTTTTAATTGATAAAAACACATAAATAGGTGGAGTCTGAAGTTGCAAAACTTTCTCTAAAATGTAACATTAAAAATTAATGCGCTATTTTTTAATAAAATACTACTTGGAAACATAGTTTGCAATGACATCAAGTCAGCCTTCTGATTGTCTAGAATCTATTTTTCAATTTCTATATTCATACAACTTGGATCAGTTTCAGAATCTGCATCAAATAGAAAACCTAATGTTGGAAGAACAGTGTTTCATTAGTTAAGGAAGGTAACTCAATTAATATGTCAAACAGTATCACTACATTTGAAAGGATAGATCGTCATCTGTCTTTAAAGTGCAACTGTCATGCTCAAAAGAACTCAAACTTTTATTTTATTTTCTAAATATTTGACAACTTATCAACAATAAAATACTCTTGTAGCAAGTTTACAGCATAAAAAATTCAATCTATTTTCAATTTATTTTGATGCAAGAAGATAACTAAAATTAACACAAATGAAAGAAAAACATGTTAATACAACCAGAGCTGGTGGCACAGCCTATATTAAACTGCTTAATCCTTCATATTATAAAATCTTTTTCTCAGTTTCTCAGAACTCTGGGCAAATTTTATCTGTTTGTAGTTAG
This sequence comes from Atrichornis clamosus, assembly GCA_013400975.1. NCBI lineage: Eukaryota > Metazoa > Chordata > Aves > Passeriformes > Menuridae > Atrichornis > Atrichornis clamosus. The sequence continues at coordinate 20,519 of WBMZ01002015.1, forward strand.
GTTTTTCAGGCAGGACATTCACCTCAGGCAGAATTAATTTCTAAAATAATGTCATCCATATGAGTTTGGCCATCTAAGACTATGGAAAAAATGGACTGAATGTAGGTATTGGGTTTTTTTGTTTGTTTTGCTTTGTAATACTTATGCTCCCAGTGTACAGTTCTAGCACTCTTTTTCATATGCTGGAAAGAGTGTTTTTAAAACAAGAGAGATTTTATATGGTGCAGTAAAAAAACTGGAACAGGTTGGGGCAAAGTTGTTTCAAAAAAATACTGGTAGCAGATGAGCAGTGAGAGGCATCAAGCCAGCAAAAGAAACTCAGGTAAAGCATGAAGTGTAATGTGCATGTGCTGGTGTCGAACTTAAGACCAGACAGAAGACTGCTCTAGAGTCTATCTTCAGCCAAACTCACTCCAGTTTGTCAATATCTTTGTTGTAACAAGAGGGTCAAACCTGGACGCGGTATAACAAATATTGTCTCGTGTGCTGAACTGAGGGGGATAATCATTCCCTGTATTGAGTGGCCATGGTTCTGTCCATACAGCCCATGGAGCTTTGCTGGCTGAGGCACCAAGATCCAGGGCCGTACCCACAGGCCTGCTCCCAGCCTGCCAATCCCAAACCTGTGCCATTGCACAGGCTCCTCTGCCCCAGGGCTAGCACCTGGATTTTGCCCTTATTCAGTTTAATAAGATCTATGCCAGCCCATTCCTCCAGCCTGTTCATGTCTCTGAAAAGGCATCCGGACTATCAAAAGCATATCAGCTGATCCTACCCAATTTGCTATCTGCACAGTTGGTGCAGCTCCCTTATCTCCTCCAGGTCCCTGATAACGATACCAATCAAGAGAGGTTGCAGTACAGACCACAGCAGTTCTACACTTGCTACTGACCTCTAAGTAGACTATGACCCATTAAGCACGACTTTCTGGGTCTGACTAACTGACCAGCTTTACATCATCTAGACATCCACCCACATAAATAATAATGTCCCAACTTGGATTTGAGAATATAGCAGGAGAAATTGTCAAAAGTCTCACTAAAGCTCTTCTCATCACAAATCATAGATGGCAATCATATTGGTCAGGCATGATTTACCCGTTGAAAATCCATGCTGCCTCTTCCCAAAGACTGTCTCTTCCTTCACATGTCTAGAAATATATTTTAAAATGATTCACTCCACAGTTCTTCCCATAGGCTGAAGCAAGACTGCTAGAAATTCTCCAGGTTCACCTTTGGTTGACTGCCAGATTTCTCTGTATTCTTCAGGTTGACCTTTTGGTCTTTTTGTTAGGACACAGGTGCAACATTTGCCTCACCATTTGGTCCCTAATCCCTTATAATTTTAACTTTTGTCATGCATTTTCAGGGCTCTGCAAGAGTCCATATATTTCACTAATTTTTGGCGAGGGGGGAAAGAGAAGGGCTGAATATCACAAATATCACTCACTGTTCCATTAAAGAAGCTACTGAAATAGGTGTTAATTTTCCTGGATCTATGCATGGTAAATGATCTAATACGTGAGAGGGTTCTTATGGCTCACCCTAGGCACTAATCTCAAGGAAATCCCCCAAAAGGGAAAAGAAAGCATTAGTAGGCAGAGGAGAGAGCAGACTCTAGAATTCAAAACCTGAGAGAACAATACCAAGTCTGTAAGTCATTGCTGAATTTTGAAGATACAGAAGGCCCCAAAGTAGGAGACAGGGAAGGTACAGATCTACTAGCCTTGCTAAATAAGAACAAAATATATAAGACCAAAAGATTTAAGAGGATTTGGGACACAAAAGAAAAGTTCACGTTATTATTAAAGAAAATTAAAGATATAACTGCCAGTGCAATAGGAAAGGGAAAACAAAAGTAGGAAAAAACCCCCAGTGATTCTAACACAAGCAATTGATATAGCAAGTGACATTTCCACATGTGTGTGTTTGTGTGGCAGTTCACACCATGCAGAAAAAAAAGCCTTAAATCTTGCTATAATAATAAGGGGAAATTTTCTGGAATAGCAGAATAGCAGAAAAGGAAACAGAATTGCTTTGAATAGTGACAAGGCATCTGCTTCCAGTCTCTCTGCTATAATAGAGATCTATTATTTTTCCTTAGCATTTGAGTTTTACAGATTACTGAAAGATCCTGCAGTGCTTATAAGCTTGACAATAGAGCCAAAAAATTTACATTCCTGGCACTAAAGCTACAAAACTATTATAGCAATTTTTGTTTGAAACATAAGTACAGACATGCCTGAGTATGCATACCTGGCCATCTATAAAGATGATGTTTTGAGTCATCTTATTGATCAGTACATTAATCCTGTCTTGTTTAATATAGTCACAGAAACTTTTTTAATGCAAGATCCATCACAAACTCTGGAATATTGTCAGCACAAAATGAACATGCAACAGGATTTTATTTTATTTGCTGGTGGGAATTTAATATCTGAAAGAGACAATGAAAACACCACCAAATTCTGACATGCTGCTTTTTGGTACCCATATGAGAGATGAAGTTGAACAACATGCAAGGCAGGTGAAGAGAAACAGTCTCCGTGCCGGAGAAAATGGGCTTTGTTTTAAACACATTTCAATTTTCCTTTGTCTCTGGAATCATACTACCTCCCTAGACAGCACAAAACTTCCAACAACTCCAATGTGACTGACAAAGTTACGTGAACTGCCTCATCCAAACTCCCTGACTTTTACTTTCTTTCTTTAAGACAAAGTTTTGTGAGTCACTCGTAGGTTCACACAGAAATCATATCTCTCTTGTGTACACCTTTCCACAAAAAATGGACCTATTTGAAACTACCATGAGATATTGTGAGATATTTATTTTCTTGTCAAATGCTTTAGTGGTTCAACATGAGTGGCCAATATATTTCTGCCAGTTTTTTTTTTAAACATATTTTTCTCATTGAAATGCTTTGTTTTGCAGGAACTGAAGGAAATAATAGTTTTAGTTATAACATTCTGAGGACGTAAGAAATTTATACCGATTTTAGGAAAAAAAATTTTACCAGGAAGATAACAGAAGAAAAGAAAGAAAGAGGAAAAAAGTAACTGACCTTTAACATTCAGCCCCATCATATCTGAGAAAGCAGCAAATTTCACAGAATCACAGAATGGTTGAGGTTGGAAGGGATCTCTGTAGGACACTTGGTCCAACTCCTCTGCTCAGGAAAGACCACCCAGAACTAATTGCCTGGGATCATGTCCAGATAGTTGTTGAGTATCTCCAAGATGAGACACTCAGCAGTGTTCCTGGGCAATCTGTATCAGTGCTTGGTCATAGTGTTCCTGGTGTTCAGAGGAAACCTGCTGCATTTCAATTTATGCCCACTGCCTTGGGTCCTGTCACTGGGCACAAATGAAAACACCCTGTTTCTTTCTTCCCTAAACCTTTCAGGTGTAGAGAATATTCTCATTGATGAGTATATAATGAATGAGCCTTCTCATATGCAGTCTCAGCTCCCTCAGCCTTTCCTAAATAGAGAGTTCCTCCAGTGCCATCATAATTTTTGTAACCCTTCCTTGTACTCTCTCCAGGATGTCCATGTTTTTCTGGTACTAGGAGCCCAGACATGGACCCAGCACTCCAGGTGTGCTCACACCAGTGCTTAGAAGAGGGTCAGGATCACCTCCCTCGACCTGCTGGCAGCAGTCCTGCTGCAGCAGCCCAGGACACTGTTATCTTCTTCCCTTGCAGCAAGAGCTTGTTGCTGGCTCACGTGCACCAAGCCATACAGAAGCTGAAGGAGCAGCTCTGTGTTTATCCTTTGGGCAAGCAGCAGGCTGAGAGAAACCCCAGCAGGTAACGTTTCAGGAACACAAGTCCATGCTATCAATTAGAAGGGCCGTATTATCAAATAGGCCCCTCAGTATTTCTATTGCTTATGTGATTTTTAACAACAAATGGAGAGGAATATTTGCTTCCATGTTCATCTTTTCAAATTGTACTGTATGCCTCCCTTCACAATCAGAGCAGAAAGATAGAGGCACGACTGTGAAAGTCTATCCTCCCACTGACAGAGAGAATTAAGTTAATGAAATTCTGAATTCTGGGTTTAATGCCAATGAAACATGAGTCATTTCTCTATTTGCTGAACATGTGTAATTAAAAAATAAGCACCTCAAAATTTATATTGTTTTGTATGAAGGAAAAAATGATCTTTGCTTTGGAAATCAGACTGCTTTATCTCAGGAATTTTTAAACCTGTGGCTAAATTTTATCTGTTATTTTTTTAAAAACTATAAATAAATAAACCCATTTGAAATGGGAAAAGTAGGAAAGCTACTGAAAAGACAAAAAGAAAACTTACAAAAATCACAATTACTTTGAAATAATTTAAAATATCATTTTGTAGGTTTTAAGAAAGTTTTAAAATACTAATAAAATTGAAAAATTATATTTTAAAAAGTCCCCCTCTTTTATAAGTAGGACATGAGGTAAATCTACTTTTTAAAGCAAGGAATATTATATTTAAATTTGCTCCCTGTGGTATTATAATGAACTTATTGACAGAATTCAGTCTAATACATTGAAAATATTCCTGTTCTTAACACAAGAAAATAGCATTCTGAAACTACCCAGACTATTGATAACCTTGTACCAGTAAGAAAAATATAAAAAGGGGAAAATTTACTATGCCATTACATGCGCAATTGCCTTACCTAGACTTTACACAAACAAAAGATGAGCATTTTCCCATTCCATATTTTGCCTAAAACTGTGTTAGTGTTGAAACAACCAAAACCAACAAAAACTTTGAAAATCAGTTTTCCTATTTCCCCCATTTGTAATTCTCTAGAACAAAATTAACTTCAACAATGAATAAAACCCCTAATATTACCTGCTCAGTGAGCAACCTTCTAATAGATTTCTTGCCTAGTGTTATCCTTTGATTTCTTCCAGTAGGTGAAATAAATCCTTTTTTATTAAGGTATGATTATGTCATTTACAACTTTTCACTACCATTAGCATGTTAACTTAGACTTTCTTTTCTCTACTAGATATTAGTGCTATCATTTAGTGTGGTTCTCCATATGTTGCTCAGTGTGCTATGTGCTAGGGACTCTTAACACCTGGACCATTTCTCAGTTCTCCTACTCCTCATCAATAATTCCTGCCTCATATGTCCATCACTCAACAGCCCACACATACATTTCCTTGGGGTTTTTTTTCCTATTTGGTTTCTTGATTTTCTTTTTTTTGGTATCAGTCTTTAAAACCTCTTTACTTTTCTCTAGAAAGACAATTTAACTGTGGTTGATGAAAAGATGTGGAAGAGTTACCTAACTTATATGTTAACAAACCTTCCTTTGCCAAGCTTTCTCATTTTCTTTTTTTTTTTTTAAATTATTTATTTATTTATTTTTAATATTAAACAGGTTTTTTCTTTCTTGGAAGGGGAGGGGGTTTGACATAACTATATCAGAGACATGCAAGTCCTTTACTTCTCATTAATATTTGATGAAAGGACATAGCCTTGAAAGTTTACTAGATAGGATAATTTCTAGAATTGGTAAAGGCAACATCTCACTCCTGCAAAATTAAATTAGGCTAGGCTTGCATCAGGGTCTCAAGGCTTTACATCAGTGGTGGCTACTCTAACTTGGTTCCTCTCACAGCCAGGAATTCAGATCACCTCAAAGATTCCTTACAAGCTGAAAAGAAAAGTATTTAATCTGGACACAATTTTTAAAAAATGTTCAGATTGTTCACCAAAATGTAAAACTTCTTTACAGATATACATCAAGCACTGAACAAGAAGGCAAGAGATCCTATAATAAGTTTTAAGTTTTCTGCCACTGTTGCTCATATGTATTAATCACTCATGAATCATCCAAATATTGCTTCAAGTAATGCAATGCACTTCCTCTCATCCTCATTGTTTTTCTTTATCTTGGTCTGCAGACAAGGCTGAAACTTAAACTTCTGTGATAGTATAACATCTCATCTGAAAGAGCATCACATTCAGAGCTCCTGCTTCCTTCCTTTAAATAAATATTATATAGAAATAATAAAGTCCATGATTATCAACACATTGTAAATGCCGTCTAGCCACATCTGAGTGTATCTACCATCAAAAAATAAATTAATAAAATACAGAACAGTGTGCATCAACCTTAAAAACAAGAGAAGAAACTGAGAAGGATTCCTTTGAAGGAACCAACAGTTAAGAAATCTCAAGCTATATGGTCAAAAAGGTAAGAGGATCAGAGGAAGTAGAAAGCTTATGCCCACACTTTGAAAAAAAATAAAATAACCCCTCCACTTTGTTTCCTTGAAGATTTTCCCAATCTGATGTTTTATGATAATCATTTGTAACCTGAGAGGTTCATGGAATTTGAAGTCACCTTTCTTGCTTGAAGATGCTAAATTTGAAGCTAATACCAAGTTGCTTCAATTCCCTACTCCTTGTCAGAATTCCCAAGCATTGTCAGATGCCAGGGGACTGAGTTACACTAAAGGATTGTCTATATTAGTTTTAGTGCATGTCTGTACCAACAGACTTTGAAAACATCTGAAAAACCTACTGACAGATTTCAGAAGTCTAACTCTACTTGTCTTTAGCTAAACCAACTGTAATTTAATTTCAGTAAAGTCATGCTGTGGATTCCTATTAAATAATTCAAGTGCAGGAAAATTGCTAATATAAGAAAGTCTTCAGGTAGTCATAGCCTAAATCCCAGCAAGATACACAGGCATAGGATGATGACCAAGGAAATTATTTAGGATTGTTTTATGGAAAATAAAACCTCTGAACAGCAGACCCAGCCTTTGAAGTGGACAGGTACCTCTGTCTACCCAGAAGAGATCAGGTAATAGATTGCTACTGACAAACTTCTAGTCTCTCTAAAAACGCTTTAGCCCCTGCCTGTCTATAAACCTACAGTCTTCTGTTTGAAAGAGCATTTGTTACCTAGGTAAATAACAGGAAATAATTACAAGATCACAATTTCATTATGCAAGCAAAATATTTTATATTATGAAACAGTCACTGTCAATGCATCTTAAGATACCTATCTTTTAAAATGTTTGGGAATTTCATTCTCGTTTTGGTATTTTAATTGTATTCTTAGATGTGAAAGGCAATTAAATTCCAAAATATGCCTAATTTAAACAAAGACTCATATTAACTGGGATGCATTGCTTCTTAACAGTCAATGTAATTTGCTTCTTTTCTGATTCCTTTCTTTGGAACTACATTTATTTCTCTTAAAGAAGAAGGATTTTAGGAACAGTTCAACACACTTCATCTATCATACTTCATTACTGACCTACGCTGGACATGTATTTGTTTGCTTGTTGTACTAAAAATCTGTTCTAGTCATGCTGCTGAAGATCTAGGATCCACTTTTGTGTTACATGAACATGTGAAGACTGTATATATATAACAAATCTAGGGCTCTGGAGCTCAAATTATAGGTTTAAATTAATGAGATAACTCATCCACAATTACAGAAATATCACTTCCAAATCACATATTATATTTGCATCACTACCAAAATTACAATTCCACAGTAAATAAGAAAGGAGGTCCAAAAGTGATAAAACCCACAAAGATCATGAATAAAATCTTAAGTGCTCCATTCTGGGTTATATCCTGCTTGAATTCTTCCAAACATGTGCGTCCCATATGAAACTGGGAGGGAAATGGTTCTGCGATTCCATCTACTGAATGTTATTTCCACTCTGCGGAGTCCTGGAAATTGCCTGGGCAGAGGAAAAGGTCTGAATTTACATAAATGGGTTTCTGTTTTGCATTGCACACTACCTTCCTGTCATTTAATTTCTAACTAGAAAAAATAGAAGCAGAAGAGAAAGCTATAAAATGTAATCGTTTATCCTCTTATTTCTTAATAATGGCCCACATACTACCATCTGTTGTGTAATAGCACACAAGCAGCAAGGTAACCCAGCAAAAGCCAACAGAGTGGCAAGGAGCAGGGACTCCAGGGACTGACACCCAGACAGCAAAGGACCACCTCAAAACAGAGACAGCATGGAGACAATAAGAGAGTGATATTAAGATGCAAGGAGTGTGTTAGCTATCATAGCAAGAAAAGGGCAAAGGAAGCACCCATGTGCTAATGTTACTCTGAATGCTGCTTTCAGTCTGTAAAAGGAGAAAAGATGTTGGTTCATTGCAGATCACAGGACTAAAGACAGGATCTCAATGCAGCTAAACACCTGCCTCCAGCTCACTTTTCAGTCATACTATCTGCAGCTAGAAGTGACTCCTTTGACATTGCTAAATCCAATTGCCACAGAGCAGAAGTTTTGTTACAGCTTTAGACAGAGCTGGATGTGATTTTGGTTCTTAAAAAAAGGCAGTGTGCTGCTTGAAAAGCATAAAGACCTTTGGGACTGGAGAAATGGCTGCATTAACAGAAGCACAGGCCATATGTCAAGGGAAGTGACTTTTCTTCTTTACTCAGCATTCATTAGATCACATCTATAATACTATGTTCTGTTTTGGGACTCCAATTAAATAGATAACAAGAAAGTGACTTCAGCAGAAGGTCCCCAGGACAGCCAGAACTGGACCACTTCTCTGTGGGTGCAGAGGCTGAGGGACAGCAGCTGCTCCAGCCTGCAGCAGGGATGCTGGGCATCTATCTGGGGGCATCTAACTGCAGTCTCCCAGTGCCTGAAGGGAGGTTATCCAGGAGACAAAGCCAGGCTCATCACAGCTGTACCTGGTGGGAGGACGGTGTACAATGGGCACAAATTGAGACAAGAGAGGTTCAGGCTGCACATGAGAAGCAATGTTCTCACCATGAAGACAGTCTAGCAGTGGGACTGGCCAGGGAGGCTCTGCAATCTCCATCCCTGGAGACTCAGCTGGACAACACCTTGTACAATGTCTGCTCAGACCTTGGACCTTAGAGGTGGCTCTACTCTGAGCAGGAGTCAGAGAAGAGAACTCTTCAGATCCCTTCACATAAGAAATAACTTCTGAGTCTAAGAAAGGGATGTTAACAGACCTGCAAGGATAATGACACCTTTGTGAGTTTTGGCAAACCCTTATGAGATTAGGCATTCAGAGCATTTAAGATGAAACACATTTTTCTGATGTCAGCATATTTTGCACAAAAGTAGCAATCAACAATAAGGCGAGAGGATGCAAGATTCTGGAAAACAAGACTTGAGGTAAAAATATACTAAGAGGCAGAAAAAAAAAAAGAAAAAAAACTATTTCGTGAAAGAATAGCAAATCTTAAACCATAAGATTACAAGAGGAACATAATAAAGGAGAAGAAAAATCCCAAGATCAGACAAGTGAAAGAATGGATCATAAAAGAGCAAAAACAATTCACAAAGAGAACAGAAGAGTTTTCCCCATCTCTGCATGTGGATTTACCCTTGGAATATGAGTTGTTATGGTAACAACACTCTCCAGGAATTTTGCCAAGGAGTGGCATATCAGCCTCCACATTATGCCTCTAGGGAAGGTCTCCAGTTACTATTTCAGAGGAGTAAGTGTTTAAGAAACTTCTACAAAGTAAATATTCATTCCTCCAAGTACTAAATGGAAACCACTCCTATAACAGCAGTAAGAATCTTATCTGTTAAATTAAAAAGTACTTAATAAACAAACAAAAAGGGGCAGAATGAATGTATTCACTAAAAATAAATCAGACTAAGCATAAGTCAGTAATGTCAGGACAAGAAAGTGAAATGTGATTGCAAGAAATATGTGTAGATCTGATAGTAGAGAGATAATGAATAATTGCTTCTTACCCTCCAAATAAAACTGAGATTTTAAAAAATGAAAAAGTTTTAATTTTTCAGCATTTTTGGAGAATGTAGATGACATTATGTAAATTTAGACTGAAGTCAAAATAAAATAACTATTTTAATTTCTCAAAATTTAAATAAATGCAAGAGAAAGAGAAAATATTACTATTTACAACTCCTTCCATTCTTTAAGTCTTTACTATTTCTAATTATGAGCATATCTGACTTTCATATTGGCTACAACCTGGGTACCCAGTTTCATGCTGTACTCTAACTGACCACTTACCATATAAGCAGTTACAAACCCTTTATTTTTTCTCAAATAAATCTAAAAAAAATAAGGATGGAAAACTATCTTCCTTGACTAGATTTTGTTATGCCACTTTAAATGCTATATTGGTTGACAGTGCTGGTAATTCCAACCTACCAGGGCAGAGTAAGCATATTAAGTTATATCAGCTGCCTTTACTAGGCAAAGATACAGGGATTTTTCCAAGCCAAGCTACTTTTTCTCAGGCCATGCTGCTGCAATACCATCAGGGTTGAGCAGCTGCCTAATCCATAAAATCAACCAGCCTACTGGGATTATTCTAGTTTTGGCTGGTAGCCTGGCGTTTGAAAGCGATAGTTAAAATCTGATCAGTTCATGTGTACGTGGACCTATTTCCTTAACAATCATTTTAATTAGGATTTTTAAATACATATTTAAAAAAAACAGGCATTCACACTTCACAGGGTATTTGTACAGACAGTCATTTGCACAACAAAAATCCCAGCTCTCCTCAATCCCATTTCCTTGCTATCTTGAAGAACCTTTGAAATATATTTTCCAATCTGACCTTTCGTTTTGAAGTGCACTCTGAATACCAGGCTACTGTGTATGCATTAAAATAAAAGGGGAAACATATAGCCTTCTGTAAGAGTGAGTGTTGACAAAATTTAAACTAATGCCTTAATACTAAAACAACATAAATGTTCTAATTTGAAACCCAGGTTTACACTTGAAAAATAGCACCATGCTAGAGAGATGGCTGAGGGGGAAGATGATTCACAATTGAAATAAAGTAGGTTTCACAATTATCCTTCCAAATTTCAGCTGCAATTAAAAAAACCAAAAAAGCCTTTAATGTCAAATTTCCTGCTAGAGTCAGTAGGCATGTGAACAATATTTTTGTGATATTTAACAGTGAACATTAGATCATCTAATGAGTGATAATATCTTTGTGGGGCTACTAAAATATACTGGACAGTAAGAAACCGTTTCCAGTTTTCAGAGTTTTCACTTTTAACATTCTCAAAGTAGATGACTATGTCCAGATATTTTCTATTTTTGACCCAAAGGTATTGGCTAATTAAAAGGAATGTATTACTGGTCTTTGAGTAGAAAGAAAAGGAGAAACCTACTTTTCCAAAACTTCCTTTAAATTCTCATCTTGGTTTACTTGTAATAGTTTCCAAACATATCTTGTTAGATCAGCTCAATTAAAAATAAGTGTTTATTAAATCTGAAAACAAATCACGTACATGCAGCAATCACTCGAATAGAGTAAGTGACGTGTATATAATTCTTCCTGCTAAACCACAAGTTAAATCTCTCACTGCATTGACAAACTGGGTCAGGAGTGTTAGAGGATACAATTAACCATAGGCTTTCAATGCACTTCTTAAATTATTATGGCTGTATCTACGCTGTAAATGATGCCAGTGGCTGAGCTCTAGGGGTAATTCCCATTCCTATCTCTTTCGATCTGTAAAAGCCTTTAACATCAGCTGTAGCTCCCTTTAGCTAGATGTTGGGGGAGACTTGGGTCAGAATCAGGTGACAAGGGCCGGCTTACTTTTAACGTAACACTCACAGGGAAAAAAAATCATAGTTGAGAGGAAACTCATGATGCAGATTTTAAGGACCTCTCAGATGCTGAGTATCTGCTGAAGTATCAAGAGGTATATTCAGAAAAAAATAAATTACCTTAGTCAGGAAGGGAGAAGAGACATCATTGCTTTCGCCTTCCCTGTTCCTGACTTGCTCACCTTATGCCAAAGGGGAGGAAGACACATGCAAGCACAGGACTCAGCTGGGAGCTCTGACACGTTGCTGGCCATAAACAACAGCAAGTGGTGCAAGCCCAGGTGTGCACATCTACAAGCACAACCGCAGATATACCCACCAGCCTAATTCTTTTGTTTTGACTTGTTTTAAGAAAACATTAAATAATTAAAATTAATACACACTCAAAACAAAAGTAGTATTTTTTAGTAAAACTTTCCTGCCATTGATTTTTAAAGGCTATAAATATGGCTCAATGTCTTTAAAAATGACTCCCATCCCAATCCAACAATGCCCAAACTGGCATTTTGATGCTATTCTTAAATATAAACATATGTATATATAGGCATTTCAGATATTCTGAAGGAAGTATTAATAGCACCAGATTACCCATGAGATCCCTGAATGCTCATCAGAAATATACATCAACTAGATGAAAAACTATCAACTATGGAAGAAAAATGAATTTGTTTAGTTTAATCTAAATTCAGCCCATGCCTGTACATGTGTGTACACCTACACTTAAAGTGGTCCAGACTTCTTTGGGAGAAAAAGGTGAAAGAGAGAAAAAAGCAATAGAGAGAACCTGAGGTAAAAGAAAATTTCAAGAGTGCAGTAATTTGGAAGAGAAGAAAAGGAATAATTCTAAAAAGAACTGTAACCCTTCTATTAGGATTATTTTAAATGAGTTTCAAATTTTTACAAACTTTTTGAAATGTTTTCACCTTATTTGTTTCTAAAATTAACTGAAATTTCCTAGCTGATAATTTGAAAATTCTTTTAGCTTAATTGTCATTGGGGATAAATTAATTTTGAGTATCTATTATGACAATTACATACAGCTACGTTTTAAACTCTAATGCATTTTTAATAACCTTCATCAGCCAGTGATTTGAATTTCAAATTTCCTTCTATGAAGAAGTAAAAATTAGATAGTTTTGTGCTAATTTTCATAATAAATTGCTCTTTATTTACGTTGCAAAGCCTCCCTTACTCTAAGTAAATCAAAACCTTAAATGAAACCTAGTACTCATATGACTTATTATATTTCCTCTCCCTTTATGAAGAGAAATCAAATAACAGAGACAAACCTGTTGGCCCTCCCTCATACACCATAACCTGCTGTTTGTACCTGTCTGCTTCCTTTTGTAGATATTTCACAAGGGTCCACATCTCTTTCCATTTCCACATCAATATGGTAAACATTCCCGAGCAACACAGGCACATAATTCAGAGTAGCTTCACGGGAAAACGTGGTCATTAGGAAAAAAAAAATCCTCACATAACAGTTTTTTGCTAGTGTTATAAACAGCAGTCTAGATAATTAGGTATTTCATTTTCATCATTAACTTTTATTATTTATGTAATACACACACTTTCTACACTTGAATAACAAAAATAGACACATAAAATATTGGAAAAAAATAACTAATACAGAGTCAAGTGCTGACAGCTAGGAAAGGAAGACCTCAATATTACTTTGACTACAATTTCCATAGGCTTAGTTCACCATTTTCCTGTTGTTTATGGCAGAGGGCCCCACTGGGTCTGATTTATGGCCTTCCTACCCTGTATCTCAGAACAAATAAAGACCTTTATGCTTATTGGCACCTCCTCTATAACTATTCCATAACTATTTTTCACCACAGTCAGAAGAAATGACAAATACCATTCTGTTAAATAGACGCTTTATAAATGTGTTTGACTGTCATAAATTCATAATATTTTTCTGGTATACAACCTGATTTCTCTCAGGATTCTTCTGTAATGGTCATCACACAAGTATATTTTACACAGATGGTTTCACAAATATTAACTTGCTTTCGCACCTTTCTCACTTCTGAGAAGTGTGGATTATATTGGCAGGGAAGGAACAAGGAATCGTATGGTGAAAACAAATGAAAGTAAAAAATACGTCCTTTAAACTTTTGATTTGAATTTAAGATGTCCAGGATTTGTTTTTCAACAACACTTGCATTAAAAAGGAGAGTTTGGTTAGTGCAAATCTCTGCCGCAAAACCCAGATGTTTTATATCCTAGCTTCTTCTTGATTTCCCCCTAAGGACCAATGAGGACCTGCTTCAGAGACCTTAATTCCAGTCTCTCCTCTCCAAAGTGCCTATCCCCCAGCTTCACCGGGGTCCCTGCTACTGAAGCTCTCACTTCCAAACACATGCTCTTTTTATTTCAGAACAGGCCTCTCCTGGGCCATGTCCAAGAAGTGAACCCATCCAAGCTGCTGGAACAAATGAGGTAGTGTCATTAGAGAGGAATTTGCTTGGGTGCAAAACCCTGAGCAATCCCTCCTTGATTTCTGTTAATGTGCACCTGTCTTGCTTTCTTTACCAGGTGGAATTGAGCTGGAGAGATGGACTATGTCCATGCTCTTCGCTTCCTTGTTCACTCGCCTCTCATTGCTGGGATTTTTATTTCTGCTCCAGTCTCCTTGGCTTTGAGCAGTCAATTAAATAGATTTATTACTTTTAGTAATATATATCTTCAAAATCTTCCCATTCCATTATTTGCTTCAGCATTTCTCATATCAATTATTTGAACTGCCAGCTTTCCATCAACCTTGGTGTTTCTCAGAGCTATCCAATGGATAAGGTGCTCTCATAGAGGGCCAGAATAGTTATTCCTTTATTTTTGTCCCATGGTGTAACATTTGATCTATTTCTTCTCTTAAGTTTTAATTCAACAATTTTCCTTTCCATGTAACCAAGTGCCGGAGGATACACATGCAGAGAATGGCTCCATGATCTCACCTCAAATGCCTGTCCCTTTACTAGTCTGCAAAAATGACAAGTAGTTATTACAGTGAAAATCAGGCTGTAGCCCTGAAAGTACTGGGGTAAACATATTTCATTACTCAAGAGAGAAAATTATCTGAATTTTCACCATATTCAAAGCTTTACAGATGTCATGAGACATTTTAGCTGTCAAAGTCAGAAGTGTTTCTAAAAAATATGCACAAAATACAGGTTTGCAAGGCTTTAAACTGCCAAAACACGTGTAGATTTTCTTGGCAAAAGCAGAATATTCATAACTGATACATAGACCATCATATTCTCTACTGTAAAGCAGTAACAATAGAGCAGTCCAAAGAAAAGTTCTCTTGAGACTGTTTTATGAGACACTGGGAAAATTAAGCATATTTCTTCCATCACTAAAAATAACTGAAATATACTCAGGAGAGGGCAAGACCAGTTTGACGCAATATATGCAGCACAAGGATATATCAAGAGCTAGTAGCAACTTTAATGACACATACTTCATAGTTCACAGAAAAGTCTGTGTTGGGTGGAACCCCCAGAGACCACCTGGTCCACCTTGAAAGCAGGGTCTTCAGTCAGGTTACACAGGGCCTTGCCAAGCTGGGTCTTCAAGACCTCCAGTGAAGAAATACTGACCTCTCTGCTTAGCCTGCACTGAGGTTTACTTGTCCTAAACAATAGTTGGCTATTCTTTTTTTATGCCTTACATCAAGCTAATTTCTCCTGAAGTAACCTCTGTCCATTGCCTCTCGTCCTCCTGAGCATTCTTGAGAAGAGAACATCTCAGCCATCTTATTAAAACTGGAAGGCTGTGATTAGTTGCCCCCAGGCCTTCTCTCCTTACTAGGGCAAATCTAGTTCCTTCAGTCTTTCCTCAGGTTCCCCAGTCTCCAGCATCCTCCCTGTCACTCTGGTTTTTTTCCTGTCTCGAATAGACCAGCAAGGAGACCAGAATTCGGCACAATATTACAGGTCTGGCTTAATAAACTCTCTGTAGAGAGAAGCCTTCAAGGCTAAGAGTCCTCAGTCTGCTGCCCATACTCCTCCTATGTCTTTCCAGGACAAAGTTTGCCTTCCCTGCTGTCACACAGCTGGCTCAGCTCAGCTCAGCTCACTGCCCGACGGGGTCCTCAGGGCCTTTTCAGCAGAGCTGCACTGCAGCCATTCATTTCCCAGCCTCTTTTACTGCTTTGGTTACCAGGTCTCAGGTGCAGGGCTTCAAGCTTAGCTTTGTAGAGGTCACAGAGCCTCCAGTACTGGAGATTTTCAAAACACAACTGGACATGGTCATGAGCAATGTGATCTGACTGATGCTGCTTTGAGCAGGGGATTGAACTAGATGGGCTCCAGATGTCCTGAATTGTTCTATGAGTCAATGACATTTTAGAAGTCTTACAATACAATTTTTTCTCCTCCTGCTGAAATGTTTAAACATTCTTCCCCTATCCAATATTATTTTTTCCAAGAAAAAGGTTCAGTCTTCAAGCTTTTTTTAACACTTAATATAATGGGAACACAGGCTTCTATTGAAACAGCTGATGTGTAAGAGCAGAGTGACCCTTTTGCTGCCAAACTGTACACACACTCAACTACTACTGTGAATTTACTGTAATAAAGTGTACATGGATCTTCATATAAGAACCACCACTAAGAGGTACAGGTGTTGTTTTGTGTTACAAGAAAAGTCTAGACTATCTTTACTTTTCCCACTATTTCCCTCCTTGATACTTAGATTCAGCCACTGATGACACTGTTGAGGGATTCAATGCCACCCATTGACGTTGCTTCTTTATTTACCCTGTGAATTTACACTTCAAATTAATACATTCCGACTCAAAGGTTTAGATGGAAGAATGGAATTCTATACAGGAAGGGACTTACAGGATCATTTATACATTTTACATCCATATTTGTAGGAGCTCTAAGACCTCGGCATGCTCAACTTGTAGATTTCTTCATTACATTGTTAAGGAAAGAATATTTTATCACCTTAATACAATCTTAGTTGAAAAAGACTTTGTTTTATTGGTTTGTATGCTGCCCTTTGATGTGCTCAGACTCTGTTAACAACTTTATTACCAGCACAGCTCTAATTATTCCTGCAATTTGGTTTCTGGTACATAGAATGCTTGCTTTGAACAACTATGTTGTTCAAATACTTCTATATTTTAAGAGTGATTTGATAATTACTGCAAATATTTTTGTCTGGTGTACAGAACTGTAGTAATTGTACTAACAATTATTCATTTAAATAGGGTTAATTTTAATTTCATTGGCTGAGTAACAGCAGCCTATGGAACCATTGAAGAGAATTACATGTCAAAATGGGGAAAAATAAGGATATAGTTTTCAGGAAGGTTTAGTTATCTCTGCTTTGGAAGACTTGGCAAAATAAGGATATAAAAGCCACACTAAGTACATTTGGGCACATCTTTCAACCTCAAAGAACAAAGACTTACAAAAAAAACCCTGTTAAAATCTTGATTATTTGCAGCTAAAAATTTGTAAAATATTGTTCAAAACTAACATAGACACACACACACATTCAATGGCTTCATTAGAAAATACTACAGTGAGATCAGTATTTTGAATTTTTCTGAAAGAAGTTCTGGGAAAAAAAAATGACCATACTTTTAAAGAACAAGGACAAGGGGAGAAGAGGGAAAGGATTCTGGGATGGCTTTCAAAGCAGACATCCGTGAATGTGACCAGATGTTCATAACGTATTCCTATTTAGGTTTCATCAAAAATGAATTTTTGAGTGAATTTAATAAGATGGGAAAATAAAAACTTAATGAGGAACTATAGATCAACTAACAAATACGAGAATCAGAATGGTCAACAGAGCAAAACCAGACAGGTTTAAATTTTAGATTTTGAAAATCAGACAGCATAACTATTATACCAAGAAAAAAATTGCAGAAGGGAAATTCAAATAATATTAAAATGTGAATGCAAATCAAGTGTTATAATATCTTATCACAAAAAGCACAAGAATTAAGCCTAACAATTAAATTTTGATGGATGTTCATCCAACTTTTTTTTGAGAATGCTGTTGCATCTGAGAAGCAATGCATTATCATGAGTAATAATAGTAGCATACCAGATTATAGACGTCCATACGGAGAATTGCACGACTTCTGATTTGTAGTGAACATGAGCAGCGCAAGAGTCTGAAATGCTCCAAAATAAAGCAGGACTCTTGGATTAAACTAGAATAAAAGTAGGCTAGTTCACATTTCTTTAGCAATAAGAATCTTTATTTAGGCAACTTGGCAGTTACTAGAGAACACCAAGGAAGAATAACCCAAAGGTAACTAAGTAGAAACAACGAGAGAGAAGATCTTATAAGGATTATGATAATGCTACCATATAAAAACACTTTTGTTTTTCATATCAGGGTTGTAATTACACTTCAGAATTTTAGGAGTTAGAACATATATAACCATGAAAAATTTGGTTTTCAAAGTTATCAGGAATTCCATTATCCTGAAAGCATCTCATGGTTTAAGGTTGTCTAAATTAGAGAGAGGAACTATGCTGCAGAAGAATAAATATCTTATTGTTCCTGCATATGTGTTCTTAAACTCAAAGAGAACCTGTTCCCTCCTTCCTCTTACCAGGACTACAGACATGCCACAGAACCTCTTGGTGTGTGCTTACATGCACACGTGGACAGGAGACCATAGTGCCAAGAAGTGTTCAAGAAATTTCTGTAGCTGATATAAGAACGTGCCATAAATCACTGGGATTGCATTCCACAAGTTTCTTCAGGACAAACAAGCAGAGAAAGGAAATTGTAAGGTATCTCTTATTGGGTGGCCCTGGCCAAAAATTTAACCCAGTAAATTACAGTAAGAAGGCTACTGCTATTCTTCTTCTTGATTATTATTCACTTCTGTGGACACATGTTGTATAATGTGCTTAACACCATCTACCCCATAAACATTTTTGACTACCAGAAGTCATTGCTAAAATGTTTTGCAATTTATTTCATTTTGCATTTGCAAATTTATTTAAAGAACGTCATAATTGAACATAATGACAAGAAAAACAATTAAATAACATAAACCTAAAAATCTTATCCTACTTTAATCTTGCTAGCTTAAAACGCTAAACCTTGGAGATAGCTGTTGTTTACACAATCTTAACAGAACAATCTCTTGTACTGGGGGGATTAAATCTGTAAGGCTTGAACTCTATGCCAGATGTCAGCTATTTATTTATTTGAAGGATAAGAACAGTAGCACTGACAGATTCAAAACTGCTATATCTCGTTAGGGATGGACACAACTTACCACCTTCACTTCAGGTGAAGGCTATTTAATATGAAAAAGAAGCATGTATGAATGGAACCGGAAATTTTATGAAGAACGGAAGAATCCTTACTTGCGGATTCTCATTTTGTTATTTACGGGCTACCATTGGTAATTCAGCTATGTCATCCTTGAGTTGCATTTGGCCTTTTGAGTAACTATTTTCTCTGTGTAGCTGGGCCTGAAGTATCTATGATCAAGTTCATAACACAAAACTTCCACAGAACCCTTTCTTGCATACCCACACCTGAGCATGTCACTTTCTTCTATAGTAAACCCCAGTGTGAAAGTGCTTATTTCTACTCTCTTTCTAGTACATTTCCTTCATATTATGGGATCTTTGGCAAGGTTTTTGCTCCTGATGGGTCAGAATCTATTCTGGTTAGTCGCTCTTCAGGTTCTACTTTGCTCTTTGTAATTCTTCTATTAAAATTAACTGGCCAAATGTGTAATGCTTTTTCTAGTTCACTTGGATACACTCCAGATTTTGGCATTTGATCTCTCATTTCCAGTAATCTTCATGTTGCTACTTAAGCATGTTGACTTTCTGTAATGCTCCTCTCTGCCTCTCTTAGTGGGTTACAGGCACTGTTACAGCTTGATCAGTATGTCTCCAAAGCCTGAAAGAATTTCATTTTGTATATACCTTATATCTTCTATTACATAATTAAGAAATCTTTTTTATTTATGCTCTCTTTTAAGTTGGCAAAACTGTGGTGTCTGTTTTTGACCTTTTCTAACAGTGTAGGAATGCATTCCAAGAACGCATCCACCCCTGGGATGGATGCGGAGCTATGGCCGTATTATCCCCTCTTTGGAGGGAGCAATGGGAGTTAAAACAGCTGTTCTGCACAACCTCTACAATGAGTGTTCAGGGGAAAACAGTACAGATAAGCTATAACTTACCTGAGAAAGAGTGCAGTGATCTAAATTTACAGTAATGAGAAGTTTTAATTTGATACCAGAAACTGCAGTGAACAGATGAGGTCACGTTTCAGCTAATGAATGTAATATGCACTGCTGCTGTCAGGAGGCACTTGTCTAGGGCTAATGCCATTACTGTTATTTATAGTAAGAAAATTACTAGTAAGAAAAACAACACCATGGCAATGCACAACAGCAATTTACAGAATTTACAGAATAGCAAATAAACCCATCCATAGTCTGGATACAGGGGAGGGAGGAGTCCGTTTTCTAAAGACGCCAGCATTTTTGCTCATTAATGAATATTTATATAGCATATGTAAACCAGAAGATCTCTATTTTTAATTATCTTAGCTTTGTGCTACCTGTTCTGGGTTTTTTCTTTTCTTTAGCCCCTTCTATAACTCACGTTGCCCAGTATATAAGTTTATTACATAAGTATAGGAGATATATAGTCATCTAGGTAAAACACCTTAAAGAGGAATTTCATTAGAGCCTCATTTCAAACTCAAACATGGAGAAGTGGAGATCTTGATGAGTTACTTATATTCGGGTACTGTTTGTGATCTGGAATATTGATTTGAACACAGATAAATCAAATATATTAATTTTTGTTGTATTTCCACTTGAGATGTAATATTTTCTTCTATAACTGCATAAGAAAGCTAAAAAAATTACACAATACAGTCTAACTCTGTGCTATTCCTAGACCTTCTCCCAGGGTAACCTAGACTGCTCTGAAAGTCTGAAGGACACAAGTTCCTAGAGAATCACAATGCATTCCCTGTACCCCTTCACATCACTCCCTTCCACTAGTTATAAAGGGACTACAGGAAAAAGGATCTCAGAGTTTATATATATATATAGTCTATAGGAATTTTAGTGAGTGAGCAGGGTCCTTTGCCCCTTTTAAGCATGTTGTCCTTTCATAAGGAGTCAGGCTTGCACCATGTATTTTAATCTCTCTTTAAAAATACTGAGTCTCATTTCTTCAATATTTAATAATTTTTTTCTTTCATTCTCAGTGTTCAGAATTAATCTTCAACTTTTCATACCATGTGACCTCCTTATATTTTGTGAGTGAATAAGGTAATGGAGCATTTCAAAAACGGGCTAAGTATGCACTGGGTAGAAATAAATATGCATTTTGAAGAACTTCAGAAAGTAACAATCCAATAAACAGCTCAAGAAAAGAAAGAAAATCAGGGTATTTTCATCCAACACCAGCAATCAAATAACTATATTTGATCCTATAACAGAGAGCACTGTTCCCTCTATAGTCATACTTGATGGCTATTCACAACTCATGCACATCTACTTCACCACTATTTTATTTATTGGAAAGGAGGCAATTGAGGAGAATAATCACTATGAAATAATAAAATATCCTTGAAAAAAAAATCAAGCCAGAGAATAAGATTCCAGGTTTCTATTTTCTGATAATATACCTTCAGAAATGATTTCATGGTTTTATTTGAAAAATGGATATAGTCCAAGTGAACGGATACAATTCCTCTTTCTCTACAAGCAGAAACACATTATCCTTTCACATAGAAAAGAGTATCCATTTCTTTATCTTTCCTTCCTGTCCTCAAGGAATGGACTAAGACAGAGAAAGCAGACGAAAAAGAGTAGCACCCCTCCTTTCCATTGGCAAAGGGCCACTTCCATCAATACTGCAACAAGCAGCTGCATCTATATCTATGCTACTTTCTTAGCTTCTCAAATAATTAATTTTCTACAATGATGACAGCTGACAAGCAACATATAAAGTCTTTCTCAATCCTTTTACACATTAAGTATGCTACAGGCACAACATGCTCAAGAAAGAATTAAAAAAAAACCAACCTAAAAACTTCCCTAAAGCCTTGCAAAAAAAGCTGTGACCGTGTCAGAAGCCCATGTTGGAACAGGCTCCCAGCCAGTGTAGAGAGGAGCTCATGCTGGAGATTGTTTGCTGGCAGGACTTGTGTCCCCATGGGGGACCCATGCTAGAGCAGTCTGGCTACTGGAACGTAAAGTCCAGTTTGTAGTTTTACAATAAAAAACATCAGACCTCCCTTCCAGAGATCAAGGCTTATATTCACACTTTTTCACTGCTTGCTGCGCGACCCTTGGTTAAGTCATCTTTGTGTTTTAGCTTGACAGGTTTAATGGAATATCTAACATTGATATGACATAAAGATAAGGGTGACTTGATAGAAGACAATAGTACAGACAAAAGCACTGATTCCTGCCCTGTTTTGGGATTAGTTAACATAAAGTCTATTGACAAATGGGGGGGTGGGGCAGCTGATAACAGTAACTTACAAGACAGAAAGAAGAACCCATGCTTAAATATCTTGTTTCCCATCACAGAAGTGCAAGTGATAAAGAAAGCAGGGAGTATCTCATTCAGTGAATTCTGATTTTTCACTGCTAAAAATCCTTTTTGTTGACAGAGCTTGTAAATCTTGAGTTCTGGGAAAAACCTTACACATTCAGAGTGTCACCACTACAACTGAGGCATTTAGCATTTTCAGAATTTGTTCAACACGTAGTTAAAAACTACTGATTAAACATTTGAATAGGCAGCCAATTTTACACATTTCCAAACTATGAGTGTTTAAATAAAAACCCCAACATTGTGTCACGTCAAACACATTGAGGGTTTTGTGCTCATCTGGAAAAAAAACCAGCATGATACCTCACCTGCATCACTGAGACTTATGCATGTTTTACTGCGTTTTTATTGTCAGGATTAGGTTTTCAACAAGAGTTTCACCATATTGTTTGCAAACTAGACACTGCAGGAACACACTCTTCCCAAGGAACAGTGGTAAACAGGCAATGCTTCAGTTTGAGAGAAAGGCATTACTTACCTTATGAAAGTTCCTGAAATATGCTGCCTTCTCATCTGGAAACTTTTCTAGCCTCCTGGGTCCTTTACTGGAAGCCTTCTTGAAAACCAACCAACAACGCCTAAAAATCTGCAAACAAAATAAATGGATTCTATTAGTTTTTGTTTAAAGGTGAACAGCATCACACATGCATTCAGTTACATAACTGACTTAGGAAGAAATTTTAAAATGACAATGTTTTATTTTAAGAGTCTGGAAAATTCTGAGAACATCAATTATTTCTACACAAGTATACGAATTTGTCAATTTATACATATTGATTACCAATCCTTTTAGACTTTTTTGCTTCAGTTTCTGTCATGAATGTCAAATTTGACAACGCCTGAAATGCAAGTAAATCCATGAACTTTGAATATGAAAAGCATTGTAAGACTGTCATTAGAGAAAGTACTTTCAGAAATCACTCCACGCATTTCTAGCTTTCACATTTTTCTGTCCTCTTTTTCTATGAGTATTGACACCATTGAGAAACATTAATTGCAGCTTTCAACAGAACACAGTAATCATTGTTAGCATCATTGTGTACACAGAAAAGAAAACACAAGGTTGAAGCAAGCACTAATGCGACCATTATTGGACAACATCTAGTTCTCTCACTCAGTTCAATGACAAACTTTCTAAGGAAAAGCTATGCAGATTATTAAATTTTGGGAACATGTAGTGAAAAATAAAATCCTTCAGCAAGTACAAGGCAAAACAGTATTATCCTCTCATTTTAATGAGAAACACACTAGATTTTGCTTTAAAAAGCATTTTTAAACAACAAGGGCACTTTACTAGACTACTTACCAAGCATTCTGGTCATATTGCCATAACCAGAATGTTGATACAAGAATTGAATTATCAAATAATCATACATTGCAGTTCAAAGAGAAGCTGATTAATGATAATCCTCCAGACTATGTTATGCAAGTAAGAGATTAGATATTAATCTAGTTTTATAATCTATGACAGCAGTTTACTTCATTCTTCTCTCCAGTACTTGCACAGCTCTATAAACAATGCCATATGGAATTTTATGTTACTAATTCAAGGATACATTGAAAAAAATCCCAAATCCAATTCTAGTTAATGATTCCACTGGCCATAGGTGAAGAGCCTTATTTCAGTATAGATTATACAAAATTTAATGACACAGCATAGGAAATACAGTACTATTTAATTTGGATCAACCATATCTCCCATTACCAAAAAAAGAAATAATTAAAAATATCAAGGAAATATGAGCAGGCAGAGTTTTCCCCTCCGTGTGACACTGTCTAAACTGAGGACAAGTAGAAAATATAGTGTCATTATAATTATTAAACTTAATTAACCACAGTATGATAAAATACTAGTGACACTATCCTGTTGCCACTATCTTAGATGAGTGTTATCAGTCAAAATAAATGTTTTCTTTTAAAGACCAACCACTGGAGTCCAGTATTAATATCTTTAATTATGAAGACTTTTGGAGGAAAATATAGCATTTAATTAAATCCTTTACAAGTATACTTCTTACAAAGCAGACAACTTTTAGGCTTTTTCTACTATGGTTGTAAAGTGGCAACTGTACAACTGTACTTTCTATCTCAGAAATTACTTCACCTAACCTGAGGGAAAACAAAGACAATATCATATTTCCTGAAAAAAGTGATCTTACACTTTGGGACATCATAAACCATCTTTATTAGATAGTGTTTTCTTCAAATAATATCTTGGCAGTGTTGCAATTTGACTTTACCAAAACTATAGCATTCCTCCCACAATTATTTCTTGACTAAACATATTAACTCTACACAATGTTATAGCGTGAAAAGCTCCACACACAGGTAATGAATATTCACACTATTTTGACTTTACTAAAAGCAATAGCACCAACTGTCTGGAAGCGACATATTTATTCATTTAGTGAAAGTGTCACTCTTAATAATACTACTGGCTCTTGTGGGATCTTGGGTGGTTTTTTAGTCTATGTGTAGCTTCAGTTCATCTCTCTTCCTCTGAGGAAAGTTTTTTCCTAAGAAGTTTTTTATCAAAGTAAAAACACTTCACTTAACTTATAATGTTTTCTCAATTTCCTTATTTTCACTATCTGCCCTTAGTGTTTTACAGTCCTCAAAGAGTTATCTTTAGAGAAACCAGATCAACCCAGAGCTGCATCATCTGTGGTGGTGGGTTTTAGCATAGCCATGGAATCTGCATTTTACAGATGACCTGAAGTTTTGAGAGCTGATGGTAATGAAACAGATATTTTGTGTTAATTAACTGGTGTTTTATGAAAGTTGGTGTAGGGTTTTTTTTTAAATATATTTTTTATGTATGTATAAATGTCTATATGGCACAGTAATATTATATTGTAATGCAAAGTATCAGCGAGATACAGTCCATTAGAAATATCCCTTAAAAAAGACAAACTACACATCACAGTCGAGGAGTCAGATTTCTCCCTGTGAGGATGAGGACATTTTCTATATAAAAGGTTATCTAATGCACACTCTAAAGGGCTTCCTTTAGTGACAAATGAGCAGATTCTCCTAAATGACAGCTTCAGTCTTTTTTTCACTGGATATCAATTTGGGACAGTGTGAAAGTGAGTTTGAGGGTTTGCAGAAAAGCTGACAAAATTCTAGATGAAGGCTTTGACCTCCTTATTACTGAATTACAAAGTAATTCATCAAATACTAGGGCTAGATGCTAGTTATCTTTAAGGATGCTCCTCATCACGTCTTTTCACAAATTTCAGAATTGGGATGAATTCAAAGGCTTCAGCACATAGACTGCAGGAATGAACAGCCTTTGCTTCTAAAGAACACTGAATACGAAGAGGAGGAAACCATGAGCTTGTCCTTTTGATTCTTACTGCTTCAATTTATTTGCATCTCTTTTTTCAAGACCTTTAAGAAGAGGAGAAATCTGAAGAATTAAATAGCTCAAAGAGGACTCCTGATATTCTATGTACATATACCAAAGTACATCCTTGCATTTGGATTTTACTTTTTTCACCCTAATTTTAAAGCTGGTATAAACATGTACAGTTCCAGTGCATTTCAGCAGCATTTTACCTTATTATACCAAGAGACAGTTTGTATCTTAGTGTTTGAAAAAGCATTAGCATATGAATTTACCTAAAAATATGAATAAATAGGTGCAGATGTGAGCACACAGCAAACAAACATTTGCCTTTCATAAGGCACCTCATTGTTATACAGAAGCCTACTCAATTATTCACGAACTGTGAGATACTCTTTTATCCTTAGCCTACTTTAGGATGCCATTGGCTGTAATCAAAACTTCTGAAAGACTTCTAAAGTACTCAGATATTTGGGGTAGCCACTGTGAGAGGAATCAGCATCAGCCCTCTAACAACAGAGAGAATGAGAACCACTCACAGTGTTGTCTCTATAATATTTAGCATTTCCTGTGAGACTTAAGTGTCTGTTTTCCACATATATATAGTTGAAGAAATGCCAAATATTTGATCATCCAATCAGGTTTACAACCTTGGATGAGCATTTACTGCTTAACAAATGTGATTTTAAAATTTTGTATCAAGGGCAAACAACACAAGTTACCAAGCCATTGCTTTTTTTACTGGAGAAATTAAGAAAGATGGCATTAAAGAACATGCTGGATTTAAGTTTTTTTTATTACCATATCAATTAGAAAGACCAAGACTTTTCATTACAAGGATTCTGCTGAAATTACCTGCTGAGACCTAGTCATAGCAAAAACTCTTTAAACAACACCCTTCCTTTCTCAGTTTTACAAGATGCGCAAAGCAGGAAAAAATATTCCTCCAGATCCCATTACCTAGGATGTTGTGTAATTATATATGAGTAAGACACGGCAATAACTCAGCACACCTGTGGTCTAGTGAGAACTGATCCATTTGCCCCTTGCGATATCATATGGGAGTGATCTTGATTACAATGTACAAGCGGGCAGGGGAGAGGAGCCGCTGTTCCTAGACGGA
Organism: Atrichornis clamosus; assembly: GCA_013400975.1. Lineage (NCBI taxonomy): Eukaryota > Metazoa > Chordata > Aves > Passeriformes > Menuridae > Atrichornis > Atrichornis clamosus. The sequence continues at coordinate 47,176 of WBMZ01002015.1, forward strand.
CCCTGAGTAGCCTCATCTTGTTAGTGAGAGAACAGGATTCCAGAACCTGAAACAATATAACCTTATCACCCCACAAACGATTTCTGAATTCTTTCCAGTCAGAAATTTGACTCCCAGTGCTAATACTTTTCTAGTAATCTTCCGAGATCCTTTCTTTTATATTTTAGTCAAAACACTGCAATAGATCAATTAATTATAAAAATCTCTGCATCATCTTCTTTTTATATTTTTTCTTCTGTTTAATTCAGTGCTCAGCTCACCTTTCCAGCATGATCATATTTTTTAATATTCTTGACTAATACATGCAAAAATTTGGCTTCTGAATGGACCATTACTTTTCATGCTCACATCATATAATTCTATTTTATTGTTGCCATGGTTGTTCATAACAAATCCATTAGAATACATATTACAGGAAATCTACTGGCTAGATTATTTATTTTTTTTTTAGAAAGAAGAAAAACTTTTTCTTTCTTAAAAATAATTTAAAATAATTGATTTACAGTGGAAATCTTATGCATGATTTTCCATTTTCCAGAGATTTCTAAAGCCTTTTCCCACTCATTTACAACAAATGCGTGAGACTCACATTTCTTTTTATCCACAGCTGCAGCTAATAAAGCTTTTCCTGTCATCACTAATATCTAGAGAAGGGATTTATATTGACAAGCTTCTACATATTACTCCTGAAATTTCACTTCACACTCAAAAAAACAATACAAAACTAGAAACAAAAAAAAATCCCTCATCCATTTCTTAAAATAAAATTACAACATTATGAGGTTGGGTTTTTTTACAAACCTCTTAAAATGCTCTGAAGTCTCCCTGCCAAAAGGCAGTACAAATGGCAGCTTTCTTGGGTATATTGGAAAACCATCTAATTTTCTGCCACTAGCTGTAGAAACATTTGTCTCTTGAGAGAAGCAGCAATGAGTCAGCTCCTAATTACTAACAGAAACCATCACTGACCAGGACAGGCACTGAAGCATCACTCATGGGGCTTTTTGCTAGCATAACCCATCAAATTTTCTCCCAGGAAGACAACTACATAATAATATTCAGTCCTGCATTTACATCTCATTATCTGCAGGAAAGGCTAGCTGATTTCTCCTTCCTGACTTGCCATGTGCAATGCTCTCCTGTTAGACAAGAAAACATCTGCAGTATATTCATTAAGACACTAAAATATATTCAGACTTACCTCACTAGTTATCTCCATTAAAAATGGTTATTTTTATGGGGCATGTGAGAGAAATGCAGTTTGTTGTGAGCTAAAAAAAAAAATCTACTCACAATTTTAAAATGCAGCTTTCCTAGTGAGAAAAATAAAAATAGTTGTCACAGTGAAATCATATTTAATCATTGTTTTGACATCCAACATTTTTTGATTCTGTGCATAATTTGGCTAAGGGAGAAGCGACAAGGGGTGACACCTTCCGTGAAACTACACTGCTTCAGTGAAACTACACTTGTCACACATTCAAGTAAAGTTTAAGAGAAATTGAAACATAGCTATTATCTGTAAAAAGGGCCAGGAGGAAAAGGGGAATACATACCTCAGCTAAAGAGCAAGCTACAGGATCTAGGCTATTGCTGAGTCAATTCAACAGAAAAAAGCCTGAAACTACAAACCAAAACACCTCATTGACGGAATCCACGCACTTGAGCTACCAACACTTGAACAGTTCTGATTTTTACTGTCCATGTTTTTGATAATAGAAATGAAATACAGTTCCCACTGCATTAACCGGGTGCCTTTTGGGAGGCAAATTTGGATTCGTATGAAGAAGAAAGAGAGGCAGAGCACTGCTGCACAGCACTGAGCTGCTCAATTAACGCAGAGTAGCAGGGATTGAGGCCAGCTCCTGCTCCTTTACCACGCTGCTGGGAGCTCACCTGTCTCCTAGCAGCAGAGTAGAGATACTCCACAGTCATCTGACATCAACTACCCAGACAGGAGAGCCAAAGTGAATCCATAGCCCTGCTCAAAAGCAAGAGGTTGTTATTTGCTTCTGTCAGCAGCTCTGGGATGTGGGTCCAAGACTTCAATACAAGATACAATAAGCCTTGGTAGTTTTTCAGGGTTTTTTTTCAATTAATTCAATCTCTGCACCTGTTCCTGCCTATTTCCACATATTTTCTTCAAATATTACCAAACTATCTGCCACAAAGCAACCACAATAAAAGCAAAGTTGTTTCAACTGTAAGGATCAAAGTCAGGATTAAAAAAACCCCACAAATATATTTTAAAAAATGACTAGTAATGTCTTTAATAAGAAATGCTGTCTGAAGGTATGTTAGGAATACTATCCAACAGGGAAACATTCCTCATATACAGTAACCTTGCATGTACCTTTGAGCTTCATTTCATCATCTTAATTAGGAGCAAGGTTAAACTTCTAGTTTACAGAGCTTGGAGCATGACCTTCTGCAACAATACAATTAGGCCTTAGATAATTCTAGTGTCATAGTTCAAATCCTAAAATTTCTGATAGCAATTTTATTACTAATATTTTGCAGATTGCAAATCTGCTGGCATTTAAAGTTAGTAATTGAAGAAATATAGAAACATCTGCTACAAACTGTTCCATCTAAGTTTAGATCAATCCTTGTGGGCTTGATTACTGTCTGAGAATTAGGATGGTTAGAGAGAGATAATTAGGGACAATTCACCCAGTTATAGTATACACACGTCATCTTTTTGCTGCCATAACATACCATTATAGATTCATATAGATGCTTATAATATACTATAAATTATGGTGTTATAGTCACAGGCTCTACATGTAATCCATAAAAGGATTTATTTTATTATTAGAGATTTATATGAAATCAAGGTACACCACAGCTATTTTCTAAGTATTCCTCTACTGTCTAAACTACTCTATGTATAATACAAACACTTTAGTTATGGAATCTGAAGTTTGGTTTTTTTAATGGTTTAAAAGGGAGTGGAGGATATATATCTGAACAGATCTGAACCTTGTATACAATTTTATCAATCCTTAAGTACCCATAGCTTAAAAACTCACCTCTGTTACTCTGTTTGGAAGTACCATCAAGGACAGAAGGACAGCCTACACAAATAACACACTCTGACTTCATAGCAGTCTGCAGATCAGCAGAATTTATAACTTACATCTGAATTGATCTTATGGTTATTTTAAAAATACAGTTACAGTAGCCATTTCTTTTGGCTTTCTGCATTTCTGACTGAGTTTTGGCAAGTTTTGGCAAGACTAACTACAGCGATTCTTTTGGAGGAAAACTAATACTGCTCACTTCATGTCTGGCCTCAGAGTTGATGACAAAACACCCCCTCAAAACCAGAACAAAAATTTGGTTTCAACAGTTTAACACAAATCCAGCACAAAAATCCCAGAGCTTGCAATATTTTTAATGAAATGATTATGCTCAAGAAATCTCAAGCATTTCACTGAGCTTAAGATGAATGTGCAGCACCAACTTAGGAACAATTATGCAGCCAAGTTGATATCTCCTCCTACGTGTATTTTTCTAAATGTAATCAGAGAAAAATACCAGTAGAGAAAGTTATGGTTTTGCAATATTTTAATATTAAATTTGAGTAATTTCTCAAACTGAACTGGAGTAACTACCTTACTTAGCACATTAGAAGGTTTTTTAGTGGAAATGCCAATTCTCCCCCCACCTTTTACAACATTTTACTTTAATTTGTTATGAGTAAACATAGTCCACTTGAATACAACAAGCCACAAAGGATGGTTTGATATACTGCAAATGGAAGCAATATTTACAGAGGAAGAGCTAGGACTCCTTTACTTTTAGTACTATAAATATGCATAGAAATAATGGAAATATCACTGTGTATCTTCCATAGATGACCTTATTAAGTCGAAGCACTGTATATTTTATACATATTTAGTAGACCGTCATTGTTTTGTTCTTGAAAAAAATTGCAGGTGTTTATTGTGTCTACAAGGGAACTTAATGCTGAGAAACAGATAATTTATTGAGATGAATTTCTTATTTATATCTCTAGAAAACAAAATTCAGACCTTTACACACAATCTAAAATACCACACTTACATTGAAAGATGGTATCTATCTGCTCGGATCCTTAGTACTTTTTGTTAGGAAGGAAGGGATTTGTGAAAGTAAGTGTTAAAAAATCAAAACCATGCAATTGAATACCTTAAAATGAAGCAGAGCTTCAGAACAAAACAGTCATCGCAGACATTGTTCTATACTACTGAGGGGCAAAAACTCAAATAACTTTTACAGCTCCAATTTAGGAGGTTGCAAGCTCAAATTGATCTTCAGAATTCAAAATAATTTCTCAGCTAGTATTCTAACACATCATGGAATCATAGAATGGTTTGGGTTGGAAGGGACCTGACCTTAAAGATCATCCAGTTTCAACCCCCACCCCTCCAGCCCCATGGGCAGAGACCCCTCCGACTAGACCAGCTTTCTCAAAGCACCATCCAAACTGGCCTTGAACACTTCCAGGGGTGAGGCATCCACAACTTCTCTGTTCCAGTCCCTCACCTTCACAGTCAGGAATTTCTTCCTAATATCCAATCCAAACCTACCCTCTTTCAGTTTAAAGCCATTCCTCCTCGTTCTGTCACTACATGTCCTTGTAAACAGTCCCTCTCCATCTCCTTTGAAGTCCCTTTTCAGGTACTGGAAGGTTCTCTAAGGTCTCTCCCTTCTCTTCTCCAGGCTGAACAACCTCAACTCTCTCATCCTGCCTTCATAGGAGGGTGCTCCAGCCCTCTGATCATCTATCTTTACTTTTCTCTACATTATCACACAGAAACCCATCTTAGCAGAGGTATCAGAGTTCTCAGCATGCTGTTGTTTTGACTGATAAAATAAGTCAAGAGTTTGCTTTTCTCAGGATTTAAAATAGCTGAGCACAGCACTAAGTATAAAGCATTTTCTCTAAAGAAAAAACAGTGAGAGCTGACTGTAAGTGCTAGAGTATATTTCTGTAGGTGTATAATTTCTAACAGCAATTGATCCTCAAAGTAGAATAGGAAAGTTAAAGTCTTTTATTCTTTGACACATTTTGTCATTTCAGCATACGTTTGGAAAACCTTGCAAATCCAGCCACACTGATCTATATGGGTGAAAGTTCACTGTAATCTGTAAGTGACTATATTAAATGCCTGGTCACAGCCTCTGGCACACAGGCATGCATGAAGTGCATGCAATATGTTTATACAGTGAGATTAAACAACATATAAATGCCAATGTAGAAGAAAAGCTAATCAAACATATTCGGATACACTGTACTACAGAACAGGTACAGATTTAAAAAATGGCATTTATCTATGACATATTCAATAAACCTGTGAGGTAACAGGTTGCTTGATCCAATCGTGTTGGTTTCCTACAAACCGAATTCATCCTTTTTTAATGTAGTTACGTATTTTGCTTTGACTGCCCTTTGAGTACTATGACATGACCACTAGATTTTATGGAGAAATTAATCTTGCATAGAAAACAAGGTGTTCTGCAAAAGGAAGACTGCCACGGGGTTCAAGCGGGACCATACAAACAGTAATGTTCAAGAAGATGTCTAATAACCATGCTGCTTTTCTGACATTTGATCACCTGCATTACTGTAGTCTATAGGTTAAAACTCCTCCTGACAAAAAAATCATAGTTTTAAGAGATGCTAGTGTGGCCCCAAAGACCTTCATTACTTCTTACTTTTAAATTAACTGAAGGGGAGGAAGAAGAATTCACATCTCGTGGTAAGTGGAAAGTTAAAAGCTCGGAGTTAGCAAGAATCCTCTGCAGTAGAAACTAAATGGATACTAAAATGGAGTAGTTCTGTGAAATTTTCTGCAATATTTATACACAGAATTACCTTGAGTTTTTAAAGTAAAAAAAAACCCAAACAAAAATCAAACAAAAAAAGCCCCAAATACCCAAAAACCCCCAACCATCACTTGCTTTGAGTCTTGTGTCAGATGAATGCAGACAGAAAGATACACATTTCAAATGCTGCTTCATTTGTATTTGTAATTTGCATTCAGTCACTCTTGTGCTACTTACTTTACAATATGTCCTGAAAATTTCTGCTTAAAGATCTTACCAGTCTGCTATTACAATGCATTAATATTGTACCAAATAAAGATGTAATCCAAAGAAAGAAAAGGCTGAGAAAACAAAATGCTTTTACACATAACTAAGAGGATTTGGAAAAAAAAGCTATAGCCCTTAGCTCTTGTAACTACCAACACCAGTTCTGTTCAGCTTTTGTTGCAACAGCAAATTTTTAACAGATAAAGACAGCTTCTACTCAAAGAAAAATAGCATGAAATAGCTTCCCTGAAAACACAAATGCAGCTGTTATGTTACATTTCCAGACAGGATGTCCTGTGGGGAAATACGCTACTACAGGGGATTAGGAACCAAGTTCCCATGTTCTTACAGCCCCAGGGAAATGCACAGGAAAAGCAGATTGTTCCCATATCTAAACTTTCTAAGTCCAAAAGACCACCCTGAATTCCCTGCTCTCTACCTGTGATAAGTCTCCAAAATATCTGCCATGAATTGTTTGAGAGCTCACCCAGAATGTATTCAGGTAAATCCACAGAAGCCATGCTTTTAATATGCTTTGACTCAGACCCAAATTGGTAACAATGAAGGCATGACAGATCAAACACAAATTTCTTCGTTAAAGGAATTTTGGTCATCCCACAAAGCTAATATTACTATTTAAGGGAAAAAAACCCCTCAAAACAACTTTCCCAACCCTCCCTCCACTTTCACTGATTATCACCAGCATTCTAGAACTTGTAGGAGCTAAGATTGTCCTTCTCCAAATATTTCCCATGGAGAGAAGAAAATTATTAGTCTACCAAACTGATGCTATTTATTTTTATATTCTCATCGGCCACTTTTAGAAATAAAAAGCACATTGATTTTCTGTGCTCTGGGGACCACCTGAGGGCAGGAGTGGGTGGAAGCAGAGAAAAAAAATTCTAGCATTTCTGGTCAAATTTAAAAGAGTGCAAACGTCTAGCATGTTGGTTCAAGAGTAGCTAACATCAGTACATTTTCTCACTTGCTGTATTAAAATTTCACATAGGACAACAGCAGAAAATTGTGTTGCTCACTTCTCACTTCCTTCCACTGCTGAGATGTTCTCAGACACAAGATATGAAGCTGTAGTTTTAGTCTAACATAGATGAGAAGCAGGGGGAATGTTGTGTGCTCATTAGTATTAATTCTCCCGGAAGCAACAGCTGACTCTGCAGTATTAACTTGCATTTTAGTTGCGAAATCTTAGCAAGAGTTTAAGACTGAAAATTTAGGAGACTTGTTACAGATACATCTTTATTACCTGGTGACAGCAATGAGTGAACTCACAAAACCACAGCAAGCCAGCTTTCTTGATAAGCAAACTTTCAACTAAAAAAGTCGGTAGAAAACTATGATTACAATTTCAAATATGCAGATTTTATGCAAAATACCCAGTAGGTTTAATAGGATGATTACCTTTATTAATAGCTACTCTGAATAAGAACATACTATGAGTCATGAACTACAAAAAGAAATTGCCAAATTCTGTATAATACAGAATTCTGTAAATTCAGGTACTCTGAGAGAATGGACTAAGACCTTTCTTATAATTTTTTCTATAAGAATAGTTAAATAAGCAACATATTATGACCCTTAGCTTCTTCAAAAATTTATGTCTTTGGTACCAGTTCACTGACTCACCACAGTTTTTGTCTTACATATCAAGAGTCCACAGAAAGCGTGTCATCTTGACCAATTTTATTTATAAAAAAGTCATGGGGAGAATTCCCAAATGATTTTTGATACCTTAGAATTAAAGTTTCTGATTTGGAAGTGGGGTAGGGAGGAGAGACAAAGAAGTTTTCGGTGTAAAATTGGATAAAAAACCACTCGAAATCTCAGTCATCCTCACTGAACAATTCAGAGTTTGAGAGGTGTTTTGTATATTTACATCATCTATATATCAGACAACACATACTGACAGCAGCAGATAAATTCTGTCTCTGCATGTTAATCAACATATATTATGATCATTCCCTAATAGATGTATATTATATATAGGTTTCTAAAATCACGGTTATATTTCCAGTATCTCAGAAATTAATCCAAGCAACATTTTGTCTGTGGTCATTGAACTCTTGCCACTCTACAGACAGGTCTAAGTCCAGCACTGCAGAGCAGCAATAGCTACACATACCTACTTTTTGCTTTAAAGTGTGCACTTAAATGACCCAGACTGCATAGGAACTGAAATAGAGTTAGGTAAGAGATGGGCATAGATGAATGGGAGAAAATGTGCAAGTCACTGAGCCCTGCCTCCTTCAGTTGCAGAAAGCCATGCAAAAGGTGCCTGCTACTCCTTCTGTACTCATCACACAATTTACATCTAAGTAGATATTTGAAGTATCACAGTTTTTTCTTCTTGTCCTTGTGGTACTGGCTCACAAGGATTGAAATAATTTCCTTTCTGAGGAGTCACAGGAAGAGAAAATACCGGACATTTCACATTCATAATTCTTTTTCATAGGTGTTCAGTGGCTAATACACAGCCACTGTGCTTAGCAGAGACAGTTTTTATTGTGATTTAATTTATGAGCCTTGTCCCAGCGCAAATTCTAATTCTTGCAGCTAACATCTGCATGAAAGGATTTTTGCCTTTTACTCCAAATCACTTATTTTAATATATTCCATTACTGGCTTTTGTATTTTTAGCATACATTATAAAGGATCTATCAGCAGAGAGAGCCGTTCAGGTGAAGACCAGCTAGTTCAATGCAGCATTCACCAGAACTCACAGCATCAGGTCACAGCAAGACAGCCACCGTGACACTTGGCAGTGGAGGATGCTGTATCATCTTACCTTTTGAAGGTAGAGCCCTTTGTTCTATTTTTCTTTAGAAGGATCCAATTCTATTCTTCTCAGACAGCACACAACATGTAATTTCTCCTTCGGCTCCTCTACCTTTCAAATTAACAAGTCCCTGGTTCCTACTGTTTTCCCTAAGGTCTCTTTAAGTCTGCCCTGCTGGACATTAAATATTTTTCAATAATCACTTTAAATTAGTTCAGTCTTGGTTTATGATAGATTTAAGCTCTTAGACTTCATAAATGAATAAAATATTACATAAATGGAGCAGACATAATGGAACATCAGCCTTATTTACAGTGAATTTTTTATACTTGTTCATAGAAGTCTACCTCTCTCTTGTTACTTACGTTTCTGCTATTTCTATTGTTGCGTACAACAGAAATTCCTTTCTTCTGTGAACAGTCCCCATTCTTTTATTATTAGCAGCACAGCAACTGAAGACTATTATTAGCATTTGTAATTGTCTCACAGGATATGTTTCACCAGACATACTGTGCAATGCCATAGAGGAGTCTGCCTATTTCTTTCTACATACACAGCTGAAGTCTCCTATTCTTAATCACTAGCAAACATCATTCTACAATACTTGCTTTAGTTTAATGTGCTTTAATATATTTTGTAGCTCTTTTTGAGGTTCCTATCCTTATTTTTGAAGGCTGCAGAAGCATCATTAAAATGCAGTTTTCAGTGGTACAAGCATTGAAGGCTAAGGGCGTTTTCATTTCTTGAAAACTTCATCTTTGTGGAAAGTAATAGCATAGTTCACTACTTGGCTTTTATGTCTTATTTATATTAAACTTTTCCAGTCATCTTTTCCAGATGAAGGGCTTGCTCAAAAGGCAGTGAGAGCAATAATTCCCTCTGACCCAACAGGCTGAAACCAGAAAAAAAGAGTGACAATTTATTTCACAAAAGTGAGCCAAGCTTGGCTTCAAAATAGTGTCATTAAGATGGGTGGTCAGAATTAGTCTGAAAGGTTCTACATAAATATTTTCCCAGTTTATTTTCAGAATTTTCTTCTTTGCTCATTGTTAACAAAAAATTCATAATCAAAACATAGTAAAAAATAGAAAAAAAATCTTTTACAAGATATACCTATACAGATCAATACTAGAGCTGATCTTTGTGACAAATTCTTTCTATAGGCACAGTAGTAGTAACATTTTTTTATCCTCTATCTTCCTTGAAAGAAGCATTAGAATTGCCCTGACAGAATTTACACCAAGTAGTCCACTTATATTCAGTTTATCTTTCTGTGGTCTTCAGCATTCAGAAATTGTGAGAAGGCCACATATGTTTTATTTTAGTCTTTTGTTCTAGAAGTCTTCAAATCACCTCAAATTAAAATTGAAGCAATTTAAAACCTTTGCACCCAAATAATTTTGGCTAGAATTAACTAAAATGTTTTCAAGTCCTTAGGATAATTTTTTTGTCCTGCACAAGCTTTGGATTAGACCATGTTGTCAGCTTTGTCTTAAGTGTCTTACTGCTTATTTACAATGGGATTATTTTTAAACAGAAGTTAAAAGTTCTGTCCCTTTCCCCCATGCCTATTAATAGAAAAGAATAGTTTAATTTATTAAAGTATAAGTCTTTGATTTTTTTTCAGAAAAAGCAAGGCAAACCATAAAAAAAAAAAATCCCTCAGTGACCACAACCTAATTCAGTAACACAATGCAACACATACTTAATTCCTTTAAGGTCGTGCATGTTGTGTCATTCTACATGTCACCAATTTTTTCAACAACACTACACCACTTCTCCAGAGATCCAAGTCAATTATGTAAGTTGTGTGTTTGTTCTAAAAATACACCCACGATTAAATGTCTCAGTGTGTGTGTATACATTTACTCAGAAGCTTTACTGGGCCGAATGTATACCCTCAAAATGAAGGTACAGAAGATGCAAAATTTTAATTCATTTACCTCATTTCTAGGCATACCAAGAGGAAAATTAATTAGCACAGAGGATTTAAACAAAGTATATATTATTAAAGAATATAAGCACTTGCAAACATTGCTGGCTGAAGTTCTTAAGTTCTGGGGCAGCACTCTCTGATTTTATTACAGGTGACAAAAATTTCTTAGAACTGTCATAAGAGATGGTGCATATGTTTTAAGAGAGCGCTCACATTAAGAAATCTATTTTAGTATCCTTTTCATTACTGCTGCAGAGAATTCCTGCAAACTGTGAACAGCAAAAGCTTGATATGATGGCTGAGATTATTTTAAAATCACATGCTAGTAGTTAACAGTCCCACTCCAGGGTGTTGGATTGGTTGACCTCCATGATCCTATGAATAAGTGAATAAGTGACTAAATTCAACCCTAAATGTTCAAATTTTCTTTTAGAGACAAGTTTAATAGTAATTTTCTCTTCAAGGAATTTCTGAGAGAAAACAACCTGGAGATCTCTTTCTCTAAACATACAGCCTTTTCATTCCTCTCCGTCCTGCCGTCTATTCTCTTTAAAACTGGAATTCAATGAGCTGGAGCAAAATTGGTTCACAGAGCCTACAAGAGGTCTTGCCACTTGTGGACCCTGGAAGCAGGGTTCTCAAGCAAAGGACTACTTCTGAAACTCTAGAAAGCATTAATACAGTGTGCTTTTCCCAAACCAATCTTAGTCTTCTCTTTCCATTTCCCCTCTCCCATTTTTGTATTGCTATCTTCTTCTCACAAACAAAACTTTTTGTCACTTTTTGGAAAAAGTAATTTAGGATGGCAGCTCTTTCACCTTCTGAGCTGAAACTCAACTTTCTCCCTTCTAAATAAAGGATTTCCTAAAAAGCTTGTGTATTGTTTACTTTAGTGACAGTAAAGGTCTTTTAACAATGGCTGTGGCCCACGATATGGGGGTCACATAAATAAGATATGATGACAATGGCTCAGGATTCAGGTTCAATAATTTCTAAAGAAAAGTTTAGCATTGCTTTGTCTAGAGTAAGAATATGCAATTTTTTTTTAATCTATCGGGCTTTATGTCTCTGAGTTACATAATTGTCTGTCCTCATCTCTTCGGTCTAAACAGAGCACAGTTCAAAACATGCATGCAGATGTCAGGCTCTGAACAAAAGCTGAATAGAAATTAGGCTACAAACCCCGGAATGGCAGCTTCCATTCTTCTGAAATTATGAAGGGAAGGAAATAACTCTCTATCTGGCATCACACTATTATAAAAATGCTTAATTTCCACTGTACAGTGTACTTTTTGTTCACAAGTTTTTGAAGTTTTGTTCACATCATCAAGACATCTGTACCAAGGCGTCTCTGGGAAAGTTCAAAATTTGTACCTTTTACTGTCAGTCTATGATAACCAGTATCCCGCACAGATTAAGTGTGACTATTTTGTTAAATTTTAGAGAAGAAATTCATTTTTGTGGAAAGTATTAGCATAGTTCACTACATGTTTTTTATATCTTATTTATATTAAACTTTTCCAGTCATCTTTTCCAGATGAAGGGCTTGCTCAAAAGGCAGTGAGAGCAATAATTCCCTCTGACCCAACATGCTGAAATCAGAAAAAAAGAGTGACAGTCTATTTCACTGTATATGTGAATGTGAATGTGAATATGTGAATGTGAATATGGCCAACAGACAGGATTTTGAATTAAGGTGGTTTTTTTTAATGTAATGGCACCTTTCTCCCCTTTTCCATGTCGTGTTTTAAGTCCTGCCACGGTTGTAGCAGTGGTTTTGATGGCAACATCCATCATGAAATTACATCACAACCTAGGCTAGAGAGACCACAGGTTCAAATCAACTGTTTTCCGATAATTTCAAAAACATACTCAACATCTTGCAAACTAGAAGCTGAAGTTTCATCAAGCTTAAAATGTTCTTCCATTGTATTTCAGGCATTTTTATTACCAATCCAGGAGTCCTAAGTGTCTGAGACTGTGGTGCAAGTTATTGCTTGAGCAGAATAGAATTTACTTCTAAGCATTCAAAAAAACCTGATTTTCTGCAAGTCATCTGCAATTAATGCTGGCTGAATGAATAGGGTAAAAACTTCTTTGTGAAGACATCTAGGATGAATAATAGATTATAATAATTAATATAATAAATAGATTTTATGTCTTTCACTTCTTATCTAAACAACTACAAATACTGCAGAAGACAGGCAGAACAAGTTGCTTCAACCTATTGACATGTAGTCATATACACCAGAAGCAATAAAAAGTTTAAAAGAAATTCCATTTTCAATTCCCAATAGTGGATTCCTTTGAAAAACTATGATAGTAGTAAATATATAAATAAAGTCAGATTTACTATCCTTCTTTTCATGTTACCCAGCTTCCTTTCTCTTGCTCACATATGTGGTATTCACCACACCCCAGGAAAGCATTTATTCACAACTAAATACAAACCAGACAAAATAATTTGATTTCTGAAAATTAGAATGAAATGAGAACTAAATTTCTATCTTGTGTCACTGAAGAACCATTATTCAGATAAAATGAAATCATTAACATCTACTTTCCAGAGAAGACTCCCAGGTGGTCCAAGTCTGAAACCAAGGGATTTTAACCAGTGAAAATGGCAGCAGTGGTTTGAAAGCTGGCACTTCCATTGTCTCATTTATGAGCAAGAATTTCACCTCTGGACCTGAAACTTCACACCTATTGAAGCAGCAATGATTAAAACATTGAAGAGAAATAGAGGTCCAAGAAAGTACACTTGTGATCTTGTGAGATGGTCAGCTACTGGCTCTACTTGGAGGCTGTGCCAACTGGCTTCATGTTGGAAGGCCAGGATAGTTGTCCACAAAAAAATGAGCTACCCCAGGAATGACCTGATGCTCATTATCATTCAGAAAAATTCAGATGAGTTATGAATGTAGAACACATTTTATATTAGAAGTAGCTCTCGTGGCTATAGAGGACAACCTCTAAAAATCGTTCATCTCATACACGAATGATCCTGCTCAGACTCACAGCACAGATACTTGTATTGCAGAAGAACAAGCAGAGTGTAAAAGTCTCAGAAATGACCATTTATCTTCCCTCCTGTACTGCCCTTCCCTTCCCTTCCCAACCCCCCCAATTTCTTTACTTAATCCTTCAAGTAAAATAAATGTCTGACAGAACCTTTTCCCTTGCATGTACACACAGATACCCAACCAGAAACTTCAAAATACATGGCTGCTGGCAATTCCATCATCAATCACTTTGTTAATTTCTTGAATTTAGTAACGGGAATTTGATTACCGCTTACTAGAGAACAATCATCCCATTTCATGGGAACTGAAAAATGTAGATGTCATGGTTTAAGCCAGCAGGTAGCTAAACACCACAGAGCCACTCTCTCACTTCCTGTTGCCTGACAGTGGGATGGGGGAGACAATTGGGAAAAAAAAGTAAAATTTGTAGGTTGAGATAACAAAATTTAATAGGATAGAAATGGAAGAGGAAACAACAACAGGAACAACAACAATTTGATAAATTAGTTAGAATACACTAAATAAGTGACACACGATGCAATTGCTCACCACCCACAAGCCAATGCCCAGACAGTCCCCAAAGAGTGACCTCCAGCCAGCTTTACCCCTAGTCTATATACTGAGCATGATGCTATAAAATGTGGAATATCCCTCTGATCAGTTGGGGTCAGCTGTCCTGGCTGCAACCCCTCACAATTTTGTGTGCACCTCCAGCCTCCCTGCTGGCCGGATGGGGTGAGAAGCAAAGCCTTTAACACTGGGTAAACACTGCTCAGCAACAACCAAAACATCAGTATGTTATCAACATTGTTCTCATTCTAAATCTAAAACACAGCACTGTACCAGCTACTAGGAAGAAAATTAACTCTATCCCAGATGAAACCAGGACAGTAGGACAACAGAGTATTTATGTAAGTTCTGCTGTAATTTGACATCTCTGTTGAGCCCTAATTCCTGGGTTGAAATATGTTTATCTCCAACCAGTTTGAATTGGGCATGGAAGCTGAAGCTCTCAAAATTCAGACATGTGCTTTACTGATCAGCTACAGAAAAAAATAAATCTGAATGTCATGACATATTTAAAACACCTCAATTAACTCATAACTAATATCAGTGGTTGGTGTATTTTAATTTTTTTCCTTGTACAGAAACAGTATCCTAGAGATTTTTCCCTCATTTATATCTTTGCATTGGATCTGGCAATGAAGCATAAACTAGTGGTATCATATCTATTTCCATAGCAACACACCAATTTCCCAAACAGCGTCATGGATTCTACTCTTACTGAAAGCTGAAAGAAAAGCAAGGCTGAGGAAATGTTTGTCAAGCATTCAAACATGGTGTTAGTTTCAAGTATCCTCTTAAAGTGGATCAAACTATCTTCAGGTAAAATACTGGCACAAATACTTATAAACAAACAAGCAAGTGTTTGGGTTTTTTGTTGTGGTTTGGGTTGGTTAGTTGTTTTTTTTTAAAATCAATCTTGACATTGAAGTTCTTCAGTTAGTTCCAGTAAATCTCAAAGAGTGAATGAATGAATACTTCAAAATAGACGCTTGATTTAAATGTCCATTCCCATTCTTTATATCATTTGTATCAAAACACAAATTATCTAAATAAAGGATGAGCTATTCACATGCTTTACTGCAGCAGTACTCAATATAAAGCCCTTAGAGAATAGAAGAATACAATGAATACTAGGTTTTGGACATGAAGTTGATTCAAAATTTCTTTGCCTACTGCTGACTTTCATTATTTACTAAACAACACTAATAGTAACTTGATATTCGCAACAGCATAGGTTTCACTATTAGTTAACAAACAAAAATACTCTGGAAAAAAGCTACCACATTAATAATGATCATAATTCATGAAGAGAAAACAAGCAAAAAAGCACTTAATATAGTATTTTTTAGAAAGAAATCTGAACTCTGATGAAATTTCAAAACGTTTTTTCCAAGAGTGCCCCATAGAGTATATTTCTCAGAAGAGATTTAAAGCTGACAAAAGAAATCATATGACTACAAACTGTTATGCCTTCAATACAGCCAAGCCAATTAGTCACTCTGCTCCTACCCGAGCACTTGAAATATATTGTACATTGACAAGCTGCCTACACTATAGCAGCCTTGTGATAGAAAAGTAAAAAGCAATAGGGGGAAAAATTAATAACACATTGAACACATGCTCTGTCTTCCACAGAGTCTCCCTATCTTTGACAGAACTGCTCTGAATCAAACCTCCATATTTTCCTTATTCTCTTCACATCTGTAAAATTCCAGCTAGACCACATACCCCAAGAGCCAGCATCAGTTTTTTCTCAAATCCTGTAACCCTTTCAGGGATTCACAACAAAAATATCAAGTCTTGATAGACTTTTACAAGAACCAAATGCTTCTAGTGGCACCCAGCCAGCTCATCTTAAACAGACTGCCATCCCACACCTAGAGGACTTAATACACTTCTGTGACTAAAGCAAAGCCCTGCATTACAAGACGGGTCTATAACAAAATTAAGATATTTCTGTCAGCCAGAAACGGGGAAAGAACATGGATCATCTTCCAGTATTAAGTATCACACAAAGCTCTGCTTAATTGCTTTGCTACACAATGTCTAGTATCTTAAAAGTGAACTGGTATGATAACTGAAAATGTTGTGAGATGAAGGTAGGTTATAATTTACAGCCCTTGTTTTATCTGCTAGTCAGTGAACCTCAACAAAAACCGTAAGTGAAGCTACATTTTATTTTTAACTTATCAGGAACATGTCTGCAAGAGATCTGAGCTGTGGTATGAATCTACTTGTTTACTGCACACTTCCTATTCCCTATCTGCTGAGCCCTACTTTCTGCCACCCCACCCTCTCAGTCTCCTACTTCTTCCAATTTCAGTGCAGCACTATGAACTCATTCAACCCCATTCCTTTTGTTCTCATTGCACTCAGATCCATATTTCAGGCACTCGTTCAAGGTCCAAATTTTACCAGCTCACCCCCACTTATTTGCAATGCATTTCCTGTCTAGGAAAGCAATGAGCAGCTGTCTCCACTTTCCTGCTTGAAATACCTAGAGTTCAGAACCTTCCTCCTATCAGACTGGCCAACTCACAAAAGCATTCTTTATTGTACACTGTGCAGCGAAATGTCTAAAAAGTGCAAGTATTTACCTTAGAGATTATAGCAATACTGTCAAAGGAGTAATATTTCCAACCATTTGGCTGTAAGTCCATAATCTCTAACCTTTTAGTATTCTGTCTTGTTTTTACAACACAATACTCTTTCTGCTTTTTGCTTTCTTGCTTTTAGAAAATTAACTTCCACAGGAGGGGATCTAGTAAGGTTTGTTGATGTCAGGTAACTTAGGAAAATTAAAGAGAAGACTAACTCTCTTAGGTCTCTGTACAGAGGATTGATGGAGATAACCTCACGAGATTTCTCTTTTATTGACTATCAATTATTTTAGTAATTTCTATGTTGGCTGAAAGATGTAGGGTTAGGAAAGTGTATATACCTTCCTTAATGTACTTTGTGAAAAACATTGCATAAACTGCTCAGCCAAATATCCTTCTTATAGAAGAGTCTACACAGTAGCTGAGAAGAAGAGGGATGAAATTTTCTTGTGGTACTGATACAGACCCCAGAGCACCTGCCAATTCCCCATCACACAGTGCATGCAAACCAGTGGATGCACAGGGCTGAAGACCTACCTGCCATGCTCCATTATCTACTAGTTTGTGATTGCCCACTTTTCTCATGAGACTGTAAACCAACTCTTTGTCAAGCACGTGTGTCACATAATTTCTTCTTGGCCAAGAAGTGGAATTGCATTTGTCCTACCTTTTATTTTATCTTCCCTATATATTGAACATATAGGAGAAGGCATGCTTGCTTTTACTGTTTCATAGATTTGTTGCTGCTATAGTACTAGATTTAATTTTCTATTTTAGACATGGAATAGTGAGAACTATAAATACAAAAAACAGCAGTAAAACCTTCACAAAATTAGCTTTAGTTTTGCCTCAAAACTATACAAAGACCCAAATATATCAGCTGCTACAGATGCAATTGTAAATGTTTATTCATATTTTTCTTTTTAATTTTTCTAAGACATGGGCCTCTGATCCAATAGCTGTGGTGACCCAACAGACTGAGAAGGAAGTTAGTATTAGGTTGCTAGAGCAAGGTAATAACTTTATGCAAAATGATTCTCACTGTTCATTTTTCTAAAGAGCAAAATCATTAAAAGTACAGCATAATGCTCTGTAATTATAATCTAAGTCATTTCCCCTGTTAAAAATACATTCTAATTGCTTTAAGTGAAAACACATCATTATAACTTCCCTTGAAAGGGGAACTAATAAATAGATTAGTAAAATCCTATAGTCAGTACATTAAATCATGTTTGTTCATTCAGCTGAGACTGGAACACGCAAAGTACATCTTCTTATGGGAAGACACAATTAGGGAGAATGGCTGGCTCATGGGATTAGCCAAGGGATTTTGAGTTTTCCACATCTATCTTGGTGGTGTGAATCCTCCCCAGCTTGGTGTTGACTGAAGCTTATTACCATCTGGTGCCTGTTCAGTATCCTACGTAAAATGAATTGGTTGTCTTTGCCTAATTCCAAGCTCACAGGTGTCCAGTATTACAGCAACTGACAGTAATTAGCACACCTTTAAGCAATGTCAGCGAAGATGCAGGAGATTAAAAAATACAACAAAGATGTTTATATAATTTGGTATAAGCAGTCTACCCAAGCCATTCCAGGATGGTGGAATTACCGCTACTCTTTACTGTGCTTCTGCCAAACTACTGAATATGGATGATTACATTCTTGCATAAAACTTTAAATCTCTAATTTCGCTTGATCTAAAAATCCCAAGGAAGTAAAATGGCAACACCATTTTTTACCACCGAAATCTTAAATTTTCTTATCTTAAGGGGGGGACTTCAACAGTTAAAATACAGCCACTATAATTAGCATGGCTGTACTCAGAGTCTGAGAGAACAGTTTTGGTGTGTACTATGAATTATTACAGGATCTATAATGCCTAGAGCAGCTCTACAGGCAACCACCCTAAGAAGGAAGAGAGTAACCAGGAGAGTTACAAATTAAATTATCCATGTCTCTTATTATTAACCCTTGGGTGAGCAGGCCTGCTTCCTTTGGTCATCTCAGTTATTACAGATATAGCTTTGTTTTGTGAAATAAGCACTAACTCATGCAAAGGGCAACCTAGTAAAGTGTTTTAGTTTCAAAATAGATGAAAACTGGAGTTTTTTAAGGTTACATAAAGACAGTTTTGAAGTAAATAGCTGGAAATCTCTTACTTTTCAAACATACAGATTTAGAATTAATTCCCAGTGGTGATGAGCTTCTTCTGCCTCATTTAAGTTGCATTTCAGGCTGCTACCATTTTCTCCACAGGCCAGAATCAGCCCACTATGTGACTCCCACAAAAACATGTATCTATATATGAAATTAATTTTGTATCATGGGGGATGAATTTTGGAAAGAAAGTCCAGGAAAGAAAAAAGAAAATATTTCCACCTCTAACAAAGGCAAAATAAAACATTTAACTAATTTTTTAGTTAAATTGTTATCTCGAAACATCATTTTACAGCCATTCTTTAATTTCTTATATGAACATAATTCCTGTAGAATTGTATTTCTTTAAAAGTAATATTAGGAGAAACTTCACAGTTGGCCTCTAATTGTTGTATCTGTCAGCTCCATTAATGTCTCATTGTAAGAATTTAATTCCACTGGTCTTCTACAAGGCAAATAAACAAACAAAACCAGCCAGACTTGAAATATAAAATTTTTTTTTCAAATGCTAAATGGGAAACCTTCCATTTATTCCAGAAGAACACCATCAAGACCTTACTGTTTGTACGCAGAGATATACTGAAACCCTCTAGGAAAGGTTGACCCTGTAAGAGTTTTAGTCCACAGAGCTTATGAGTTTGCTTTCCTAAAGAAAAGGAAAGGAAAGCCAAACTTCATTTGTCTGAAGCATTAATGGCAATCATCTTGTTCTTCAGATCCATGTCCCTCTTTAGATGATAAATGACAACTATTAGGACTCTGCTTTATCATGACACAAACCAAAAATCTCTTTGCTGAAACCTCAAAAATGCAGACTTTTCAGGACAGGACAAAGAGTGACTGTGCCAAGTTATGTGAGAGTCCAGGACAGAAACTGGCACCATGTCTTCTATATATTTTGTAGCTAGGATTAAAAATAATTTAAAATGCACATAATAAACCAAATTATGTACACATACAGACAGCAAAATACAGCAAAACAGCTGTTGATTTCCTAAATGTGAAATGATTTATTCTGTCCTATGAAAGTCCAGATGAAACAAAAATATTATCTATACAAAATAGACAACACTTATGGAAGAATGCATAGAATTTTTAGTTCATTGGCAACTTTTTTAAAGAAACAGCAAAACAAAGACAACATAAAGGAAAAATTACTATGTAAGTTGTAGTGGCTTTTAGTTAGGCATCTAATTAGTAAAAATGAAAAGTAGAGATGGCAACCTGATTACTTTAGCAATTTGATTTACTGTGACCTGGAGTAGCTTCTGCACATTTCACGTCATCTTTACAGCAAGTTTCTCTCAGCAACAGCACTCTGTGTTCACAGACACGCTTTTGCCTGCTATAACTGCATAAAGGGCTTCTGCCATGTATTTTCTGCTTCCCTTTGACACATGATTGAGGTTAATCATATATTAAAGATCAAGCTACTGATGTTGAACATTTCAATACCTGAAAAAGTATCTGTATTTCCTACTTCACCTCAGACAATGGAACTTGGGTAGCCATAGAGAAGGTCCCTGTCTGTATCATCACTCAGTTCATCTAGCTACCTCATCCTTCTCATATACATACATTTGCATACAGAATCTCTTGACAGACATAACCAGGCTCTATTTAGCTTCAGTCAGATTGACTGCAAAAAGCAGCTATAGCTGTACAAATATCTGCTGATTCAAACTTTCACCTAAAATGCAAGAAAATGTCATGGCAGAAATAATAATTGATGCTTCAACCTGCTTTAATTGTAGGGCAGAATCCAGCTCTATGCAGAAAGCTGACAGTTCAAGACTCTTCGATCTCACTTTAACAAGCTATTTGGAGTATAAGTTCTTGCACAGGCTTTCATTACAGTTCTTCATAGGACAGAATTCCACTCTTAGTCTGAAGAACTGTATACATTTGTACAAAATTATGCATGCTTAACAGGCTTTGTAGTCTTTATAGCCCAGTATTTACATCCTTAAAAAACAAGTAAAAGATAACAATATATAAAAGACACTCATACTGCTCACAAAATTGCATGTAACTTAATGAGACGTTCTATCTGCAGAGTATTATATTATTGTGGTGGTTTTGATTGGGATAGAGATAATTTTCTTCACAGTAGCTGGCATGGGGCTGTGTTTTGGATTCGTGCTGCAAACTGTTGAGAACCCAGGGACATTTTCGTCACAGAGTCACAGCCTTTTCTGCTCCTCACTTCACCCATCAGTGAGGAGGCTGGGGGTGCACAAGGAGTTGGGAGGGGACACAGCCAGGACAGCTGACTCCACTGACCACTGGTTCATTCTATGCCACATGATATAATGCTCAGCATATAGAGCTGGGGGAAAAAGGAGGAACAGGGAGGCATATGCAGTGATGTCTCTCTCTTCCCCAGTAACCATCATGGAGCCCTGGTTTCCTGGGGATGGCAGAACACTGGTCTGCCCATGGGAAGAAGTGAATTAATTCCTTGTTTTGGTTTGCTCGCCCTCACAGCTTTTGCTTTGCCTATTGAAGTGTTTTTATCTCAACCCACGAGTTTCTTCACTTTTACCCTTCTGATTCTCTCCCTTGTCCCACTAGGGGAAGTCTGTGAGTGATTATGTGTGGCTTAGCTGCTGGCTGGTGCTAAACCAGGACAATTATAAATTGTATTCCATCAGGGAAGGTTTAATTACATATTTTCTTACAGCTTAATTATACTGGTAAGATGAAGTATTATAATTAAGATAGAGCATGTTCATGATTAAGAAAACACAAATTATTTAGTAGTTGGCAAATATTCAAATATTGGTATAAATGAGGTACTTTTAAATGAAGATTGGAAAGAAAAAACTTTAGTCTCTGATAGGACAGCATTACAAAATGGATTTGACTAACATCTTCAAATAGACTTCATTCTTAAAATGCAGATGATAAGAAGAAGATTGTAAGAAATTAAAAACCATATACCATATACTTTTAATATAGAATTTTTAATTGTATCTGATTCTAACACATCTTTACCTGAATTTTGGCCTGTATTTTGAAAAAATACAGTGTTCTAGAAAAATTACGAATAAATTCCAACAGCTGCACCAAAGATGCAGGTTTTGTTAATGATTATGATAAAATGAAAAAGAGAAGGAAAGAGAGAGAAGTTATGAAGAACTCTCATAGTCAAAGATAATTTGTTTTTTATAAAGAAACTTAGTGTTTTCTGCTAATATTTTGACAGCTCTGAATATCAACCAGCCACATCCAGCCTGAGTTGTAAGGAAAACGTGTGAGAGTCAATCTAAGTAGGTTGGAATAGGTATTTCAGCTTTCATTTTTAAAGCAATTGAGTTTGGCTTCTGCAAAATAGTTTTCAAATAGAAAAATTACATTCTATATTGTAAGAGGCCACTGGCTTGCCGTTTGCTTTGGGATTAAATGGCACAGGCACCACTATAATGAGGCAGTCTATCAAAGTCTTCTACCTGGTTGTTTACACTCTATGAGGCTGTATGAATGAAGGATTTTAAAGCTTTCATTACGTCCTTGGCTGCTGTGCATGCACAAACACAAAGACAATTATTTTAAAGGTACACAGGATTTTACTTTTTGTATCTTTCTTGAGAGCATGATTGCTGCTGCTGCTTGTGTTTCATTGAACAGTAGAAATAGGGACAAAATTCCTGTCTTTTGAGCAATCTATTACAATCAATTTATTGATACATAGAATATGTTCTTATATGTAGGCATCAGCACCTGAATTTTAATTTTTAATTGCAATAGCAAATTTGGGAGGGCAGGGAATTTTTAATGGAATTACATAAATATTTCATATAACAATAATTAGCTCACCGAATATGTACATTCCTGTATACTATTTCTCTTATCAATATAATTTCGGTTTTGGGGGAAAAATCTTACCTTTTTTTATCTGAAGAAAAGTGTACACAATAGACCAATACATAATCATATCTTTTTCAGCTAGCCTGCCATCCCCCTTACACTACTCTATTATTCTATTCTATTATCTCTTCCCTATGTGTAGAATGGCTTTCTCTCTTTTGGCTTTTCCAGACGCCGATCATGTAAACACTCCCACAAAGAAAAATTCTTTTTTTGAGGATTTAAGAAAACTACTGCAATATTTGCTGAACTAATTTCTGAGCTCACATGGAAGAAACATCCTGAATTCCAGGAGAGAGAAACCAAGTGACTCATTCCTCCATATTTTCTTCAGGTGACATTATCCATTCTGCAACTCAAATCCACTACAATGTTCAGTGTACTCCTATTTTCAGTAATGACATCTAGGACTTTTTTATTTTTAATTTGTTTCATTTTTTAAGTGTTTTCTCAAAAAAACCCCCAAAACCAAAAGAACTTGCAACCTAAAGGTGCCATTTTTTAAACATAATCACAAATCCTTTTGCAGGTATTAAAGAGAATAAAAAAAGTTCTGCATCATGTATTTCAGGGAATTTATGCAAATAAATTTAGCTCCCTATAGTTGTAGTTTACTATGGACCAAGCAAGCCCTTCATTAGTAAAATTGGATGCTCCAAAAGCAGGAAGCTAAATTCAAACACTGAGTTTTAAAAGAATAGTTTAATAAAAGAAAGTTAATACTTCATCAGAAACTACATAAATATATTATCACTGAAATTTAAAAAATAATTTTTATCAACAGAAATAAACAGAAATAAACTCCCTCTCAACACTTAACTGTAATGTCTGTTACAGTTGAGTATTAATTCATTATAGCCTTGTTTAGAGAAAATAAAGATATCTATCTATCTAAGCCATAGATTTATGGTCACTATCTTGACCTGAGACACTGAATTTGCATTAATTTCTCATGCAACAGATGAAGACCTTTCAGTTAGGAGGGCACAAAATTTATACTGAACCCATATTTAATTCACTGATATTAGAGGATTAAATTAGCAACCCATTCTCCTTAAAAATAATAGAAAGATTTATCTGAAATGTAAAGTTTTCTGCCAATTTTTTTACCGTTCAAATCTAGATAAGAAGTTTGAACTTTGATATAGGTATATAGCTCATGTCATTTATGCATTTTAATGTCCCTGTAATGAAGTTGTGTTTCAGAAGAAAAGAGGTGCATGGCCAAAGAGCATATATGTTACTTCACGGTAAGACACCGGATAATACATATGCTAATATACAAGGGCAATTTAGCTCAGTATAATTGCCCATATTAAACTAATTTTTAATACATATTTGGGTTTCCAAAAGGCTTTTGATATTGGCCATTAAGGAAACAGGGCAAATTTCAGCATGGAAACACATCAGGTAATACAAGTCAGGGAATCAGACCCATCTATTTTAGGAAAAGAGGGGCTTTAAGCCTCAGCACCAGTATAGAGAGTTCTCTAAAAGCACCTGCTCGGTGCTCAGTAGCTGTCAGAAGGTTAAATCAAGTGCTAAGGATGGTCACAGAGGCAACAGAGAAAAATGGAGAGCATTTTTGTGCCACTAAGACCATAATTTACCCATACCTGAGCTCATCCCATCTTTCATTCCTCTCCAAGAAGGAGAATAGGAAAGGTCAGAGAGGAACCAAGAGCCATCACAAAGGTATGAAACAGCTCATATCAGAGAAGCAACAAGGCCTCATGAGCCTGGAGAAGGGGAGGTGAGCAGAGCAGGTGAATGAAGTGCAAAATGTCTGAGATCAAAAAGCCACGTGGTGTGACAGAGCTGGGGGTAAACTATTAACTAACTTTTCCAATAGAGCAACCAAGCGTAAGAGATGAAGACAGCAAGAGACAGATTCAAACCAGTCACAGGAGGCTGTTTGTTTGCCAGTGGGTAGGAAGTCATAGACTTACATTTGGCAAAGAGTATTGCAGATGCAAGTATAGCAGTGGACTCAAGGAAAGGCTGGACAGGTGCTGGAGGAGGGTTCTGTTAGATATTACCAAGCAGAGAAAGCATGGAAGACTTAGGAAAGTTCATGGGTGAGAAGTCACTGGAGATTGGGATACCAGTTGTGAAAAACATATCAATTTGTTTTGCTTGTACTGCTCACTGCATATCAGCTTATGGGCACTGATGGAGAAAAACAACTAATACAGATGCATTTTTTATTCTTATGACCCATAACAAACCTTCTGTTTATAAATTGGGTCAGTGCCCAAGTAGCAGTTTCTCTGCTCTTGGCAAAAGTCTTGAAGGGACGTTAAAACAAAATGAAAACTTTGTGTTTACTCAGCATTTGTAGCACAACTTCTGACAAACATGGTGACTGAATTTTCTATCCATGACAATTCAAGAGTAACAATATTGAACTTTTTACAGTCATTTATCTTTTCTTCAAATGCCTTCTTGTGTTAAAGTTACCTTTTGCAGAATTTGACAAGACTGAAGGCAATGACATTGAAGAGACATAATACAAACATGGCAAAGTATATTTTTACACTGAGTAGCCTGCCTTTTTAAAGTTGCTGAGGAACACCATCATGCACATTCTGCATTCTCAACTGAAAGTCAGTGACAACCCTTTAACACTTTTCTGCAGGTAAATGGCTTTGTTTATAAATTCTTCTGTCATCAGAAATTAAAATATCATTCATCTTAACAGATCTATTAATATAGCTTTTAAAAACAAGCTAGAAGGCATAGTACATAAAGGTAACATCAAACCATAACAAACAAAAGAAAACCCCATCAGCAACAACAACAAAAAAAGGGAACAAACACATCAATATGTAAACAAACACATAAACAAACTAAACACATCAATAAATAAATAAATTTATTTTTAAAATATTATCAAAAGCAGATCCAAGTTAAGTACTTAGTTGTCAACAGAAAAACCTGAATGCAATGAATGCATAAATCCAGACCTGTGACCTAAAAAATCCTGTAAGCCTTCCAGTCCTAAAAGAAGTAAACTGATCATAAAGTACTAAAATAGAGTGACTAAAAGCCTGTTTCTATACAAGTTAGAGAAACATCAGGGATTTCCTTGGAATGCTCGATCCTATAGAGTTATTGGACATGGGCAAGACAAACCTTCAAGGCCCATTCCAGTTTCCACAAAGCAACAACTCTATGAACAGAATAACACAATTTTCTTGCTTATAATTGAGCAAGAGCAAATTATAGGAAGTATTCTTTCCCATCCTTATATTTGATTGTGTAGATGTTGGCATACCTATGATACAGGAGATCCATGTCTGGACCTTCAAACAAACATTTTCTTCAGGATATTATTACAGAGACGCTAGCTGTAGATTTTATTTAAAGAGAAAAGGCTGATTTTTGTTTTGAAAGGATTCTAAGCGCTTTCTCAACTAGAAATTACTAAGCTAGGTTTCTGAATAACCCTTCAGTTGACAAAGAAGGAATATCCTTATGCTACAATTTTCTATTCTGAGGCATTATGGCCACTCCTCAGTCAGCATATTTTGTAAGCCAGTCTAAGCAATCTAAGCCCCTCAAGGGAAAGCCAACGAATCTAACTCTAAAATTTGGCATTCCACTGCAGAAGCCAGAGCTGAAAGGCTACTTTTCCACTGTTTAGAATAATTCCCGACCTAGCCTTTAAAACCATGCTATAGTAGTACTTTTACCTTAATTCACAAACTCAAATGTATACAAATATGTAGTGCTGAATTGCTACAATCTGATGCAAGGCACATTTGAAAATCTCCTTGTAAATCAGAAGAAGAAAAATAGTATTAAGTGCTTATTGGACACATAAAAGAATTATCAAAGGAAAAAAGATAAAGTAAAAATGGATTGACTGGATAATTTTTATAGGAAACCTAAGCAAATAATCTGAATCTCATTTTTACTTTTAATTTTCACTATATTGTAGATGTTACTAAGCACATTAAAATCATAAGTCTGCTGGTGTTGCAAACTCTTTTTCAGCAGACTACACCACTTAAATTCAAAAACCCCCAAATTTGGCACCAACGTTTCTGTCAGATAAAATATTAAATCTCTGCATTCTCTGTTTTTATTCCAGCTGGAAGTATTGTCTGCAAAACTTTGCTACACCCACTGTAACCATTGTGGATGTGTAGAACGTCTTCCATGAAACAAAAGGACATATTTGATTTGGTGAGGAGACAAGAAAAGGTGTACAGCAGAAAGCACACACTAGCATATTTTGTTCCATAATCATTACTACAGAATTTTCTTTCTTTGTTAGGAAACAGCGTCATTAAAATTGTGATTCTGAGTGTGAGCTTCTAGGGTGTTCTTGCATGCCAACTTGTCAACTTCTGCATGAAGGATATTGTAAATTTCTTTTACTTCTGGTTTGTGGTTTGTTTGCTCTGATTTTATTAACAGAGGGCAAACAACTCATATGGGTCGATTTTGTGCATGAATTTCTATAAAATAATGCTCCAAGAAATTTGGCATAATATTACTTCAATTGTGAAATTGGAAAGTCAATTAGCTTAGGGTTTCACAAGTTTAATGTTGGCAGAAATTCATAGCACTAAATCAGCTGTATCAGCAAAACTGCAGTTTGTAAATTGATTGAGAAAGTTTTCATTACTAATAGCTAAAGTTAAGGACAAGCACGACTGACCAGTCACAAATTTCCGTTAACAATGCCAACCTGAAAAATATCAGCAATAACTCATAGAATAAAACAACTGTGAGCTGACAGCTCATAAGAAAACAGTACTTCATTACTGTTACTGTATTTAATGGAGAAAATTTGTATTCATAAATTGGTTATAGATACAAAATAACCTGAAACAGAATCCTCTAGATGGTTTAAACCTCTTTCCAGTGACATGCAGGTCATAAAAAACAGATCAGAAAATAGTAAGGACAAAACTTTTTTTCTTTTTTCATGGGTATTTGCCTAACATCACATTCAAAGTGCAGAAATATATATTTTTTTATTATAACTGATGTAGATTATTTAAACAACAATAGTGCTGACACTTAAAAGTTGTGACTAGAAATGAGATTATCTTAAAGTTGTGGAGAAAATTACAAAAAAAGAAAAGTGCATCATCTTAAAATACAAATTGCAATCAATTAATCTTAGAAAATATCCACAGTGAAAACAAACCCCACCATAGATTGCACTTTCAATCTTTTATAATGTGTTTTTTGTCATCTGGAAAGCAAAACACTGTGTATATTAATGCATATTCAAAATTTCAAGACTGTTGAAAAAGTACTTTTTTATATGCCACACCTATATTATGAGGGAAGGTTCATGCAAGGAAGCTGATATTGTGCTATTTGTTTCTCCTAGGCTGAGAATGTTACCACTGAGTTCATAAACAAAATAATGACCATCTAAAACAAACAAACAAACAAAAAAACCCCAACAACCCCAATAACAAAGTGATCAGAAATGACAAAACACTTTACTGTGAAAAAAGCCATAACAGGTTTGTTTGTTAACCAAAAATTGTGAGTTTTGGCTGTTTATGAGATACAGAAAGTACAGCAACAATGGGGCAGACAACTTGGCTTGGCTTGTCTTGGCTGGCAAATCTTACTAATTTTCACAGGATATAAAGGAGGAAGATTAAATGCCAAAAATGTGTCAGAGCTTTCTTTGGCATTCTTTGAAACAATTCAGAAACTAAGCATGTATTTGCAGGCTTATTTAGTAGTAAATTATTTTAGTAGTGTTCATATACATTTATATTTCAAAGATCCCTTACTCTATCTGTGTCAGCATCTGAAGAGAGGAATTCATGCCTGTGGAGTTACTCCTTCATCCATATTAGTCTCACATCTTCCTCAAAACTCCTGTTTGTTGTAGTATTAGCTTAATCCTATTGAGGTAACTGATTGGATGATATCTAAGAGACAGAGTAAAACCAGGAACTGGGTTTCTGCCTTAGATCTTGGTGTGTGCAGGTCAGGAAATCTACATGTATTTAATCTGCATTTCCTATGAGCAGGAATTTTTGTTTCCTTTAAGGATGCATTAATGGTAACAGAAGTAAGAGCAGAAACACAGCTGTGGGATCTAGGTCTCCAATAAAATACAAAAAACCGATGGAAAAGGATAATGAATCTGTTTGGATTTTAAGGAACTCGAACTCCTTCTGTGAGCAAACACTATCACAAGTTATCTGAAACTTGAGCGATGATCACTGATGGGTTTTCAACGTCCCAGGGGAAAGGGGAAAAGATGCACATTTACCTATCACAGGCAACCTCTCTTGGTAAAAAATAATATTGACTTTTTTTTTTTTTTAAAGAAACACAGATTCAACACGACAGCTCTGAAGCGATAGACAGTAAGAAAAGACACATAGTATAGAAAACAGAGAGGCATTTAAAAGTAATTCAAATTAAGGACACTGGTATGTTAGACAACTTGGAAACTATGTTAAAAATAATTAGTTGAATACATTCTAGTATAGAAATGGAAAAAAATTACACAGGAGGTGATACCATGGTGTTTTAAAGAAAAACCAAGACAATTAAGTTTAATAAATTAAAACATTAACTCAGTAACATTCACTTCCAAGAGATCAACTATATATAAGTACTTAAGTCAGAAAATTGAAATTAAAAGAAGCTGTTACAAGTCTTTTAAAGAGGGATTTAAATTTTCGTAAACACCAACAAAATACATAAGTTTGAATATATATGACACAGGTGAAAAGGACTGAAAGAAAACTGGCTTTTTAACAATCAGAAACGCTCAGAAATAATACTTAAAATGCATTCTTTAAAAAGTGAAAGCTGTATCCAGCTTAAGAAAACAAAGATGAGCGTAAATTTTAACGTGCAAAATGTAAAAGTTAAAGTCATGCCAAAGAACATTGTGAGACATAAAAACCTTGAAAAAAAAAAAATCCAGTGCCTAGGGGGAAGAAGGGCCAAAATATTATAAGCATGTAAAAGAAATGTTCAAAGAACATAAAGCTGTAAGAGAAAAAAACCCAAGCAATTAAATTAATTCTTTGTATCAATCTAGCAGGGAGCTTGAGTGACATCCAAACCACTGTTTTGGTTTTGGTCGGGTGTTTCCTGGCATCAAATAAGTAGCTGTCTCAGTGAAAGCATTAGTAAAAGAGGCTTTGGAAAATAATCAATAAAATGAATAATAAAAGATTACTACAACACAACAGCAGTTACACAAGAGCTGAACAACCCAAATGCAATTTCCAAAGATTAAGTAAAGTGAATGAATTAGCCTTTAAACTTGCCCCATTACCAGAGCAGTAAGTAGGAAATGTGACAAAAAAATGTTCTTCCAAGAGATTGGATATAGACTGCAGAAATACAGAGCAGTAAGCCTGGCTTCCCAACCACTAAAACTAGTCGAAAACAAAAGAAATATCAGGGTGAATAGGAGAGGGATAAGTATTGTAAAATTGTGAAATGTCAATGTATCTTTTGGAACCAGGGCTACTGCTTCTCAGAACAGACATGGTGCAGCTAGAAATGTATGGTGAAGGGAAAGAACAGTTACCAAAAGTATATAACAGATTTTGTAATACAATAGACTAAAACAATGGAAATGCCTGATTCTGGAAGAAGAGATTATGCAAGCACATAAAATCATGACTGCCACGGTAAAGATGGACAGCGAATAAGTGTTCACTGTTTCATGAGGCAAAAAATTATGGGCATGAGAGGAAACTTTTTCAGTAAATAAAATAATAAAGGAAGCATCATATCCCTAAAAATAATTTTGTGGAACTTATTGCTCTAACAGTGAGTACCAGATGCAAACATAGACAAACTCAGAGAGGGAATGTTTACCAGGGAGTAGCACTTATGACACTATTAATTAATTCCTTGGGTCAGAAAACAGTGAATATCAGAACCTGAGGAAAGAAGTATCACTCTGAATTTGCTCCAATGTTTTACTGCTAATAATATGGCTGTCTTCTATTAATTTAATTGGACACTTGAGTTAGAGAGACAATATGGCCATTACAGAAAGCACATTTCAGAAAAAAAAACCCCAAACCAACAGTATCCATTTACTCTGCCATTTCTAGTCTTTATTTAGCCATTTCTAATACAATAATATATTATAATAATTTTAAATGTCTTCATTGACTCCTTAAGGATTTTGAGTCTGAAATCTAACTGTGCTCTCTATGAAATTTTGAGCAGAAAATCTGAGTAAAAAGAAACCGTAGCAGTTTCATGTATTAATTTTGTGCTCTAATGTCTACACTGAAATGACACCAACATTTTCCTGTGAGCTACTGTCGGCTCATATGAATAAAAGAGAGAGATCATAGTTAGCCAACAAGTATTGTGATGGAAACCAGAAGTGATAATAAGGGCTCATGAATTCAGAAATATGGCCAGAAAGGATGAATTCTGAATGAGGAATCAGTCTCACAATGTGGATGACAAAATTCAGTTTCATTTCAAGTACTGAGTGTGATTCACTCTCTGTCCCTTTTGAAGCCTTCGCAAGGTGAAAGGCAGCATGACAGAGAAGCATTTTTACAAAGTAGGACCTAGCATTTCATTTGAAGCTCGCTCTTTTCCTCATGGAATATATGAAGAAAGAAGTCATGATTTGATTCCTTTGACTAGTCAATAATGCTCCTTTTATGTAGCTTGAGTATAAACATCTGTGGATTAAAATGGTATCTCTGAGGAGGATATATTGAATCCTTAAAGCATCTATGCTGGCAAGAAACAAGTTTTCTATAAGCAAACTATCTGCAAAAACCACATCAGTGCTTTTTTTTTTTTTTTTTTGAGAGAGGATCCGGTCAGATTTGATAATGTTGTGATTCCTAGAGGTTATAACTAATAAAACGTTTTACTCTACTCTCACAGCAGGTGCCAAAAATATGCAACATTTAGTGTCACAAAAACTGGATGCTCTAACCTTCTTATAGAAAAGAATTTTACTTTCAAGAAGTCATGTTCTCTTGCTCTTGCTGCACAGTTCTTATATGACCGGGGGTCACCTTGGAATGGATGCAAAGCACAAAAGTCCTAACAAAGTAAATAGTTACTTCAGTTATTAACATTTTAAGTATTCAAATGAAAAGCCCTAACAAACATCAAGACTGAGAAAAAAACCCTTCAGGATTCAAGCCTCCAGTCTGCAGGAACTGTGATGAAATTGTGTTTTCTCTTCTCTCTCATTAGTGGCAAATGGAGACAGTCATTGATGGTTTCGTACATTTTTCTATTTTTAAATTTACATTAACCAAACACAAGAGAAAACAGATCCAGCTCCCTGCAGAGCATATAAATATTTCTGTTCATAATATTATTCTAAGGCTGTGTTTTCATGTTAAGATGCCCTTGGCAACAAAACTAGTTTTAGGTGCTCCTGTCTCCAACCATTTATTTGTGCCCTCTGCCTCAGTGCACTGCTGGTGCCAGAATACAAGAATATATGTTTGTGGAACCAGATTTAAAGACTTATAATAAACTATTTTGGCTGGTAAGAGGATGTGGAGGGCTACTGTACTTCTTTTATTATTTATATATTTCTAAAGCCGGATTAGTTCCTCAGCTATCTCTCAGGTGGCACAACTAAATGGCTGTTCTACTGCTTTCTGAAGAGGAAAACATAAGGAAGGGAAAAAATCAGGGAGCATTTTTGACCAAAATCAACAAGTCACTGACCCATTTCTATCATCAACCCCCAGTGTATGATTCAAAGATATGCACGGGTTAACCAGAGGCTAGGCCATGATCTTGTGCATAAAGGAGGTTTATTTTCAGAGCTGGTACAAGAGTGAGTTTTCCATGACCTGATGCAGAAGAGGGGAGCCCCACTCCCCGAGCCCTTTGGGCCTATATCTAAGAGGACTGGGCATGTACATTTGGCTGCCCTCTTCCTCTTCCCTAATGACAATGGAACGTGTTTACGTGTACCACCTGTGGGAAGGGAAGCCAGTGAAAATTCCCACTGCCTCTGCCTGTTACATCTCCATCGGCAGAGTGGGGTTTTGGAGCCAGAAGCAGCCCTAGGCTAGTCCTCCTCGATCAGTTCTTCCGGTGGGATCCTCTTGGTCCTTTACACCCAGCCACAGAATTCTGCACAGCTATTTAATTGCAAAGCCTATCAGTTCCCTCCCAGTGATCTCCCTTCCTTTTGCATAGCACTGAAGGCCATTTCGTACTGGCAGATAAGATGGGGGTCTTTTTAACAAATATGTCTGTTCTGCTGTATTATTATAAAAAAGATATATGGGTATGACCATTAAAAAGAAACTACTTACTACTGCTAAAACTATTAATTTTTTTCTAAAGAAATGTGTGAAAATAGTTCAGAGTGTATTTGCATAATACTAAGCCAGAAAATAAAAATATAAAAGCAAGACTATACAAAGGAAAAGGATCTTTTAGAAATCTGTACAAAATGCAGAAAGTACATGGTTCAGATGCACAAGCAGGAACTTTGTAAAGTTCACAGATACCTCTTCAAGTCTCCGTTTTTCCACTGTGATCAGTCTGGCCTCTGATTTTGTGACTGGTTTATCATTGAGGAAAACAGGGATAGTGTCATGACACGTTGATTTTAATGACCACAGAAGTTGAAATAGGACAGACAGAAACTGAACTTCTCAAGGATATTCCACATTGTATGTTAAATTTATCTGTTCCTTTGCAGTACAATCTCCCATATGAAACCCTTACAGGGACACCATGTGGGTTAAGGAAAAGAAAAAATAATTGCAACTCTTTTCATTTCTCCTTCCCAAAGGCCCTTAAAGTAAACTATTGAAAATTCAATGGCTATAATATCCCAGATTAGTAAACCAGGATGTGAGAGGAGATTTCTGAATTTTTAAAATGGCCAGATCTGGGAAAATCATTCTTGAACTAAGTCAAATAATGCAACCCAAAGAAAAATCTCTAATTCTTTTTGTGTTGAGAGTGTTTGGCATGAATTAAGATTTCAAGTAATTACCTAGCTAGTCCCTGATCTAAGCATGAGGCAAAATAAGAATGTTAGATCCTTTGTTTTCTCCTCAAGTTGATTTCCACTACAAACTCAAATAACATAAGCCTTTTCTTTTTTTGTCATGTGTTAGCTATAAATAAT
Organism: Atrichornis clamosus; assembly: GCA_013400975.1. Taxonomy (NCBI): domain Eukaryota; kingdom Metazoa; phylum Chordata; class Aves; order Passeriformes; family Menuridae; genus Atrichornis; species Atrichornis clamosus. The sequence goes on from WBMZ01002015.1 coordinate 81,314, forward strand.
ACTTGTTAAAAAATAGGGTTAGAAGACTTCAAAAATGCTGCAAAATGGAAAGCAGAACATTCAACGTCAGTCTGGCCACGCTCACTAAATGGCAATTTAACAAATCTCCCCATGTGGTTCCCTGAAACAATTCAACAAAAAAATATCCCATGACAGCAAAGCACAGAGAAATACAATTGGACTATTTTGTCTTGCTATTTCTGAGTTGGGATGGGTAGTATCAATTGATTTTATGTTCATGTTCAATTGGAAATCAGTCAGCTATTTTGAAAGAGTCTTCTAAAGCTGTTTCCTATCACTTAGGGCACAAGTAAAATGTGTCTATTCACGAATCAGCTTTCCCACAAGACAGTAACAAGGTGGGATGACAAGGTACACAGGAGAAAACACCCTAGCAGTCTTCTGTTTTGATGAAGTTTCCTGCTATGACTCAGAGCAGCATGAGGCTATTACTCATATCCCACTCCTGCGAGGAGCAAACAGCTGAGATAAACCCAGATGCACTTGCAGGTCTGTTAAGGTCCCAGCTTTGTTCCACTATGCCCTTACAGTCCCACCTTTCCATGAAGACAGCAGAACAGAACAATAAGGCCATTCAGAAGAAAGCATTCATTGCTACATGTGAGCAGAGCTGATCTACTGCTGAGAAATATCTTGCTGTACGATGTGGATTCCTAACCCAAACCAGGTATAGCTGTCATCTTAAATCAGGGGACTCCTATATGCCAGCTAAAATATGTTTGGGAAAAAAAATCAAAATCCCAACATAAAAACTACAGCAAATGACTGGAAATGCTTCAGCACAGGCCAGCACTCACCCATGAACTCCAGGAATGTGAAATTCAGAGCAGGAGATTCTACACGGAATGAAACATTACAATATTGCCTTACAACTTGAAACGCACGTGTTTGGAGCTGAGTGTTCAAAATCCTACACACCAAGGAAACTGAGCTTGCAGTTTATTTTACGGCACTGAAGTTTACTAACAGATAACCTGTTGCTTCTTCTTAAACTCTGGATATGTGACTATGTCTACTTAAATCAGATCTTTTTCACACGTAAAAAAAAAAATCAGATAGATAATTAGAACTATACTGTGACTCACTACTGCACTAGACATAGGGACACCTGAAGAAAGCTATTCACTGCACAGAACTAGTGGCTTTTTCATAAAGTACAGGATAATATGTCTCAGACCTGGTGAGACATAATTCAGTTTTATCAACTTCAGAAGGGAATTCCACTGATCATCTCCAGGTGAATATAACATTATTTTTTATTCCATCCCTCAGTAAGTAAGGAACGTGAACAAAGTACCACACACTTCTTATTTCCTAAGCAACTTATAACAGAGGAACTGATACAAATAGAATTTTCTTATGGGATATGAAGTTCTCTCCTTATTCTATTAGTGAATTTTGGCAACATTTTGGCAAAGTTAAATGTCCCTAATGATATTCAAGACCCTTTCAAAATTGGCCTGTAATTTATATCATTTAGCAAATTTATTTTTCAGTTTATCTGTTCCAGTCAGGGTACTGTACACTAATAGAATTTGATTTTTTTTCATTTAGTTCTACTGGCAGGTAAGTAATTTGTGGCTCTTCTCTTCAGAGAAAGGGAGACAAATACTCTGGGTTTTCACACATGTTGTTCTCTTTTCTTTTACTATCAAATTCAGAATAAAGGAAACAAGCTTGTTACAGGCAAAACTGCTCTGCAGCTGGTGGTAAAATTGATAAAACCATTTTAAGCATAGGTCAGGCACACAGCTCAAAAGATGAGATGAAAGATGGCAAGTTAGTAATCATCCCAGCCATTCCATCTACAGAACCAATTTTCATCTAAACTGACACTTGCACATTTTAAAACCAAATTAAACATTGTAAGACAGATATGTTGAGAGTACATTGGAAAGACAAAACCACTCATTTTAATGTACCAGTCCAGTGAGTTTTCTTTGCTTTTTATTTTTATGGCCTTTATTTTGCCTCTGAATGTTACAAGATAACAAAGACTGATTAGCTGGGCAGCCATTAACTCCTTTAAAAGTGATGAGATTTATAACAGCAGCAAAGCTGTCAGTTTTCTCTTCTGTCTCTTGGGTAATTAGAGAGTAACTGTCTTCCAGATGTGCTGGCAAATATGCACTATATCAGTCTCTCTGTATCAAATTCTTTTCCTCAATTCAGTAATTTTTATGCTAAAAAGGAAGAATTATATTGTCTAGAAATGATAAAAATACAGTCCGAAGTTGGACTCTTTACTGAAAAGTAATCTATGTACACAGTTTTCCATGATAGAGAAAAGTTGGACTGTTGTCTTTGTACTGTGCATCAAAACTATGCAAATAAAACACTCTTGAAGCCAGAACAGTAGGGCAGACCAAAAGTGTTCTGGGACATTTCCAAGTTGGCTAGAGGAACTCAATATTCATCTAACACTCCAGAGTCACCCTATTTCAGCCCACTGGTTGAATATCTTCTGAGGTACAAATTACATCACTGAAATGTAGAGAGAGAACAATGGACTCATTTAGTGACAAATCCCCTTCTCCCTTTGTTTTCACACAGTTTTTCAGCCCTTGTATATTGCCATACATTTTTGCTGACTGTTCACATTGCTAGACCTAGGAGCAAACAACTAAACATTTAATTATAAGAAGTAATCAACACCACTTTCTTCAAAAAATCTTTCTATTTGAAGACCTCTGCTGTCTCCCTGTACAAGGGCAATTTCACAAGATCACAAACTATTCTAATTCTAGGTAACTAGAGTTTAGCTTTCACACATATCTATTTAAATAAAGTTCTGTTAAATTTACTAAAGATGCACCATTCATCAATATACACTTTCCAAATGACCTAAAGGTTTTCTATGATGTCCTACTCCAAAGTGCTGGTCTCAGCTCTATGTTACTGTAATGTCAAAAACTATTTCTTGATAAAATTGGTGGTTTATTCTCTAAATCCCTGAGATACAATGAGTTGAGAGCAAAATTTACTGTAGTTAAGTTTTTCAGTCATCACCATGGTTTAGCCACCCAGATCAGTGAGTAAGTTCCCATTCAGGTTCATGCTAGACTATTTATATATGTACAATATTTATATCAGACCTTTCATGCAGGTTTAACAAGACTACCTTATAAACCTTTGTTAAGGGCCATCAAATTGTATTTGCTTTCTTCAATTCTTTCAAAGTAAGTTTGCACACTTGATTTTTCTGTGTACATGATCCTATTATGGTTCTTCATATTTGCTTAAAATACCTCTTCATTTTGGCAAAATTTTATCAAATTCTAATCATACATTTCAAGGTACTGCAGTAGCACACTGCATTGCAAGCATAATACGCATGTTTTCCACTCCTCCATTTAGGTCGCCAGTGAATTTTTTTGGGAGTGTGGATCCATAACGATCCCAAGGACATTTCATTTGTCACATACTTTCTTTTTAATTGTGATAAATTGTTCCTTGAACACTGTTTTAATAAGGTAGTTCCCTGAAATACTTTGCCTTCATTTGCAGTTTGAATCCTGTGTTCAGTTTTGGGCCCCTTCCTACAAGAAAGACATTGAGGTGCTGGAGTGTGTCCAGAGGAGGGCAGCGGAGCTGGGGAAGTGCCTGGACCACAAGAACAGCTGGGGGAGTTGGGGTTATTTAGCCTGGAGAAAAGGAGTCTTGGGGAGACCCTATCACTGTCTACAACTGCCTGAAAATAAGGTGAGGATCAGTCTCTTTTGCCAAGTAATAAGCAATAGGACAAGAGAAGATGGCCCCAAATTATGCCAGGCAAGGTTTAGACTGGATATTAGGAAAAATTTCTTCACCAAAAGGGTTGTGAAGCATTGAAACTGGCTGCCCAGGAAAGCTGTTGAGTCACCATCCCTGGTGGTATTTAAAAGATGTCTACATGTAGTGCTTAGGGACATGTTTTAGAGGTGTACTTGGCATTTTATGGTTGTAGGATTCTGTACATTTTCCTAACTTATGAGATGATATCAAAAATTATGGAAGTCTAAACAAAATATCAGCTATTTCTTGTGTAATAGCAGCACTCACCAGCATAAGAACCGTATTACTCTATCACTGCAACAATGCAATTTTGATAAAGGACTGGAGATAATGTGATAACAAACAGATGTTAGTAACAAGTACATTTGAATGTACTGACTATCTAACCATCTATCAGAAATCTCTTAATGACCCTATTACATTTGTAGACCAAATGACCCTAGATTAACCACATAATAATAACTAAATATCATAATGGCATCGTAATAATAAATGTAACGTTATCACGATGCCACACCTCACAGGCTTCTGAAGACAAAAACACAAACTATATCAAAGGATACAAAAGCAGTAACACAAGACAGGAGAAACTTTGAAAGCATAAAGATAATGTCTAATGGTATCAATGCAAATTATACCAGATGAGTTACAGAGAAGTGCAAAGAAAGGTTATTTAAGGTATAACTAAAGCATGTGTAGAACTGTGTAGCAAACCAGTACAGCTGCTCATAATTGACAGCCTAAACCGAAAAGTCTTTATATTGAATATGGCTAAAAAACCCCCAGCTAGTTAGAATGAAACCTTACTTCAGAATCAGTTATAGAGAACTGATCACTCCAATATCCTGAATTGATACACAGGTACAGTAAGTTTTACCTATTCTCACTATATATATCTACATATTTCTGCTTGTTGGGGTCTGGTACCCCAAACTTGGTTGTAACTTGGATGCAATACACTTAGTTATTCCCATATTCCATAAAAATATATTCTAAAACAAATCAGAAAATAATTAATAAATATTTATAATGGTGAAGGGAGAGAATTCTTCTTCTCAAAATATGCTAATAATTTTCAGTATCATGCAACTACAGCAGCAAACAGTGCTAAATTTCCCACAAAAAAGTATAACTTATTTATATAATAAAATGAATTAACTGAGCATTTCTTCCATATCAACAGTTCTCTTGTTGCATTTTTGGCAATTCCAATTTAATTTTGAAACACATTTTACCTTACTCATACTTTTATTAATCCTGACAGAGTAGCTAGTGAGAGCAGTACACCAAATCAGCCTAAGGTCTGATAGCAGGACTGCCTTAGCTTTGAAAAGATAAAAGCAGAGGCAATAAAACAATGTTTGTCTCATAACTTCAGCCCTTCACAAACAAAGTGTAACGTATTACAATGAAGAAGAAAAAAGTATGTTCAGATAAATATCACTATTACACATATTTTTCAAATATTATTCAGAGAAAGTTCTGGGCTGTGAGGTATCATTCAAATGTGATTCAGTTTTCAAAGATCATTATAACAAGAGTCATAACAAAAATAGAATTGTGTTTATGCAAGAGAGCTCAAACATTCCAAATAAAACAGTTTTTGTATTTAATATACAATATTTGAAAGGATAGTCACACAGCAATGAAAGGTTACTCAGCTCAAATTACATCAAAGGCCCCCACCTCTACAGACTGAATGGTGGAAAGAATAAGTATTACGATTATTTTTTCACAAATGCCAGTTACAACTGACAGTTTTATGGAGATTAGAATTAATTTATATTGTTGCAACTATTTAAAATTTAGAAAATAACCACACATGGAAAATCTAGCTAATAATCTAAAAATGTTACGTTTCCCCATGATTTTCCTGAAGCCTGTCATCTATTTCTAAAAAGTTCTAGAAACATAAAATCCATATCCACAGGATTGTCACACAGATAAAATTATCTAACAAATTGATGTATGCCAAATAAGAGCATTGCAATATTAGGTCTTCTATATGTTTTTAGATTGCTTCTTCTTTTAACACTTGTATTCATAGCAATAGTTATCTCAGTAAAAAAGGCTAGATAGAATGTTTCTGCTACTATAAATTTTTCAACCTCAAGAAAGTAAATAAAAGAGATATAGAGAAAGAAAACCATCCAAATAAATATCACATGGTCTTTTCAGATACCAAATCTCAGAGAAACATTGCCTTGAAAATATAAAAGACGCCTTACTATTCCTTAAAGCTACAACTGCTTTCCAAATTCTGGTAGAAAACTGAATTTCACATATGATTCTATCATGAGTAAATGACAATTAACTATTGTTATTAATTAAACTATTTCTAGAATAGCAGTACCCTGTGACGTGGATCCAAAATTTTAAATCTGGCTGATGGATAAAGCGGGCATCTGTATGACACCATGTAGTCGAAAACAATTCTCTTTTTCCAGTTTGCTTTAAACTACTATATTTATTTTAGGCATAACCCCCATCCTCAAAAAGTAAACAAAAAAAATCAGGAAATTGCACAGAATTAAAACTGCATGTGCAATCTTACACTTTTATCCTTGAGCACACATATTATAACACAGGTTTATACTGCCTTGTGTTTTACTCTGAGCTTTCAGCCTCTCCGGGTTTTGTCTCATTACCATTCTTCTTGTCTATCTAACCTATTCCTAAAGCCTTCAAAGAGCAAACCAAGGATCACTACCGACCACTGTTAACCTCTCAATTGGGAAAGCCTCCCAGATCCTGCCTTTTTTTCTCCAGTTTCTTTCTGTTTATCCTTCTTCTTCTCAGAACCCCTCTTGCTCACATTCTTCTTCATCTTCCTGTTCCACCAGTCTAACTCCTTGTTCCAAGGTGTTCCTCAGATTTCAGGTTGTCTATATATGACCTCTCTGCACTTCTGTCAGAAATGCTTCCAGTAGCAAACCTACACCTAAAATTATGAAGCCAAAAGAGTTTATCAAATTATTGTCCTTGGACACATCTCCTTAAACTCAGCAATCCATGACAGCTTCTTTGTTTTAATGCAGTTAAATAACACTTTTCTTCAACATTGTTTTCCAAAAAGCTGAACTGAAAGTGTTGAAAAAAGTAATTCAAAATAAGGGCTAAATTCTAGACTGATCAATATAACACAAATATATGAAAAAGAATTATACGCTCTAAATATTTAAAATCAATTTTTATAATGAGAAATGTCAGGAAATTTCATAAGTGCTAATAAGGTAAGGTAAAATTGACCAAAAATAGTGTCTACATAATACAGTGTACTGATACTTTTTCACAGGTGCTAATTGCCTTAATTTATTGATTTCCACACTTTATTTACTTTTCAGTGGCCTCTTTCTAGCTAATTGGACCTAATTGCTCCTTTTCAAAGTATTCCACCCATCACTAACTGCTTTGAAGAAAAGCTTTGCTTGAGAAAAAGAAAAAATCTAAGAAAGCACTTCAGAATTTGCCCCCAGTTTTTGATTCTGCTAAAAGGTTTGGTAAATGGTGTTGCTTCACTCAGTCAGAGCCAACATAACAACTGCTTTCAAGTTCATAATTCCATAATCACTTGTCTGCACACTTGTATTTGTAGGGGCTTAAAAAGTTTATTTCTGTGTAAAGAAAATTCTTACTACTGACCTAGCTAAATTAAAAATAAAATTGAATTTATATGTGCTCTTTAAAAACACAGATTTAATTCCATGCACAGGCAATCCCTTCTGAATTTCTTGATAAGTTTTTGATTAAAATAAACAATTTATATTTCTATCCCAAGGCAAAAACAAGCATTCAAGAAATTATAATATATTTGAAGAGTATACATATATAAACTATATATTGGGCAAAATTAATTTCCTTCAGCAGTGGAGAAAACAGCTCTGTAATAAATTTTTAAGAGATGGACCCTAAAATTCTGGATTGTTTGGCCAACGTTTCATATGGCCCCATGCTCAAGACAGGCTCAACTGTTTCCTGAAAACATAAATTCAAGCACCAGAGAGTAGGTACTCAAGTGTCAGTCTATACTCTCTTGACAAAATGAAGCAAATCTAGCCTAAGCATGGAGTAAAAGTTTGGAACAGGTAATGAGCCATGAAAGTTTATGAATTCAACACTACCTACTAGAGATCAATATTTCCTACTTTTCTAAATGAAACAATACCTTGACATTTTGTCTCCCTTCACGGAGCACATAGAACACATCCTTCCTTTTCCATCAACACAAACTTCAAATTTTATTCTGACTCCTTGTCTGTTCAATCCATAATGCAGACGAAATAATGGAGTAACCAAAGTTTCTGATCTCTTAAACTATAAGCACAAGAAATTAGAGACTAATTATCTGCCACAAACATTCAAAACATTTGGAGTAAAAGGTTAAATTATTTTAATAAGGACCTTTATTAATTTTCTTGTTTGTTCTTTTTTTCATAATTTCTTTTCACAGGACTAATGGAAAAAAATCCACCTACCTAAGGTGTTTCTTATACAAGACCGTTTACCACCTTTACTTGCTTAAGTCCTTTTCAAAAATATATCAAGGAAAAGCTGAACTGCATTGTGCAATTTAAATACACCCCACCTCTCTACTAAACAGTATACTTGTTAGATTTCCTCCTTAATACTAATCCCAGTTAGCATTTTGATGCCAAATTTCACTACTTCGGTTTTCTTGTAGCAAGGAATGAATCTGTTTGCTTTACAGAAATATCTGAAGAAAAGAATTTTAGCCGATGCTAAGCTCTCAAGGCAATGTTAAAAAAAAGCTATTCAAACAAAGAACTAATATAGAAACTTTTAAGTTTTCCGGTTTGAAAAAACACCAACCTTTCAAAACGAAATACAGATACATCATATATATGCCCTCATTTTCTGGATATCTAGTTCACAGTATTTTATACTTGCTCCCTTTAAAATTCTGGATTATTCTCAGGGAAAACAGTTTGATTTGCAGCTGAAGAACACAGTTTCTAAAAACTGAGCTGTTCCTAAAAAAGAGGTTTCTAAGGCAAAAGAGGTCTTCAGAATTTAAAAACCTTTAAAAACAAGGTTTGGGACATTAAATAACTATTCAGGAGTACTGCACATTATCCCTCAAACGTATTCACAGCAGCTCGTTTTTTACTAGAGAAAAATGTTTCATTTAAAACCACATACATTTCTTTTAAGACAATGCTTTCAGAGCTGTTAGATATATCTTTCCACTTGCCAAATATAAGATAGGAAAATCAATAGCAAAATAGTAAAAAGGATGTTATGCTTTGTTTTAAAGCTGGGTAATTTTTTCCATACTGGAGAGGGGCTGCATTCCAGTCACTTTGCCTTTTCACAACTTGGAGACTCAAACGTAGTGGAAATGCCAATTTCTGTGGTCTGTGTATAAATTATTTTGACTCATGCATTCTCTTTACTGCTTGTAGCATCTGTGTGGCACATCCAAGACCCACTCAATCAACACAAGAGCAATTTAGTTCTATATGTAATAAAAACTATCCTCTATAGTGTCTATATATTTATAAACATGGTATTTGTTCACTAAGGCATCATCAGGACTTATCTTACTCATGTTAGGGGAATGAAATTATTATATTTTCAACCTGGATATATCAAATAACTTGTCATAAAACATATTGCCTTGATATCTCCTGAGATTTAATATATGCAGAAGTAGCGAGTGATAGAGAAGTTAATTCCCTTTATTTCTCTACAATTAACTGATTGTATTGTAATTTCATGGGGTGTTTTTTCCCAGTCTACTCCTGTCCTTCATTTCTTAAGCCAAAAATTTCATTCTCTTGAACTTTCAGATATTCAAGGATCATGTTTGCAGCAATTCAACAGTATCATAGATGGTTTTATATAGACTATGAACAAGCTGTTTAAGGAGAAGAAAACAAAAAAGGACCAGTATTACAGCTCACAAAATTAAATATTTTCATGTCTTATTTTCCTTCACTGTCACCTTCCTCTTAAGATAAATCTCCAGGAACATCAATGCCTAGGAAGACTTTATAGTTCAACTCACCTTAAAATCAGTCTGGAATGGAGATCAGTGGCAGAGATTTTGGATTGACAAAAATTCATTGACCCTTTCTGTGACAGACAAAACCACGTGGAAAATTTTTTTCTCTCCAAGGTAGTACTGTGGGAAAGCTTCAGAGGAAAGTCAGTGCAAAGTCATTGGAAGTCTATAGAAGGTGATTATTACATTTTTGTAATTTAAAATACTCTTAGCTGGACACTGGATGTCACTCTGACTCCAAATGCCCATTGCAGAAATCAGAATTTTGCACAACTTTTGGAACAGGGAATTTTAAAGAAAAATGTTCAGAACTCATATGTGCCTTCATGAATTCATGGCATCTCAATTTGTGATGACCTAGAAATTATAAAGTTTAATCCTGAGATGTTATTTAAAGCATTTCATAAGTAAAGAAGATTTAACAGACTTTCTATGAGCACAGAGGTTAATATTGTCACCATTTTTATAAATGAAAAGCTATCCACCCTAGTCTAATTCAATATACAGAATTGAAATCAATGAGAGTTCTATATAAAGAGCAAGGGTAGAGAGTGATGCAAAATGTCAAGAGCTTCTATTTATAGGTATTGAAATTCTAACAAAATAGAAAAAAAGAAGAAAAAGTTAGATTTTAAAGGAACTGATTCCTTTGAAGTAAATATATTATCTTACTGTATAAACAAAACCATGCAAAAGCAGAATCTCTGTTCATTGTCTTAGGCATTGTCCTTGAGGCTCACTTTTTTAAATGTTTGGAATTTGAAAAGAATCTCATTTCATCTGACCTTCCATAGACCATAAACTGTAAAACTTCCAGAAATTGATACTATATTTTCATTTTGCAAAGGAGCAGAGTCTTGTTTTTAACTCAAGCTGAATAAGACATATTGTTATTTGTGCTCCTGCAGCAATACCTGAGATGAAACGATATTCTAATAAATTTCTTAAAGATTACCTAAGTAGCTCTTAATGAGTAACTTATACATTTCTTCTGGGTAGCAAATTATCCTGTCCATCCACGTGAGAGTACTTTTATCTTTACACTTGACTTTGGGATACTGACTTAGCTAAGATTACACTTTCTAATTGACCTCAAGACTAGTTAGCTGCAACAGCACTTCAGTACCATTGGTTATGTAAATTGTTCAGTGCTCTAGTATAGTGACCGCAAAAAGTAGAAAAGACCAGGTTATTACTGAAAGCTGATTTTTGTACGACTAATAAACTGGAAAACTTTCAACATAAATAACCATTAAGAAATAAAAGTTCAAAATAATGAAAAGGCACTAGAATTGTAGAAACACAACAGTTTTATCTTTTCTGTTGAAGTCAGGAAAGATGAATAGCAAATAGCAGTTTATTTTAATATGCTTATAACAGAGGAAACTGTTTCCCCAAAGGCCACTATGCTACTTTATGTTATCTCTTCATTGCCTCTAAGATCTGCTATATTTTCCTTAGACATATAAAAATATATATTTTCAGATTTACTATTGAGATACTAGTATTTAATATTTATTGCTGGAGATGCAATTCTTCACAGGCTTTCAAATTCCTCACAAATATTTAGAGTCAAATTCTATTAAAAAAAAAAAAGAACTTCACCAAAAACATTAAACCATCTTCTGAACAGTAATTATTTTTCTATGACACACTTTGGCCAGATGAGTCCTAGGAACCACAGACAAACTGTTTCTTTGCTAGGCCTTGTGAAGAACGAGCACACACAGAGACACATGACCTAAAATCAACATGTTACGCTACAAGAATATCCTCTTGTAAGCTCCTTTTAGGTACTGGCATGCTGCTAAAAGGTCTTCCCAAAGCTTCTCTTCTTCAGGCTGAACAACCCCAACTCTCTCAGACTGTCTTTATAGGACAGGTGCTCCAAGTGCCCGATCATCTTTCTAGCTCTCCTCTGGACCTGCTCCAGCAGGTCCATCTTCTTCTTCTGTTTGGGACCTCAGAACTGGATGCAGCACTCCTGGTGGGGTCTCACAAGAGGAGAGCAGAGTGGCAGAATCACCTCTCTCAACCTGCAGATCATGTTCCTGTTGATGCAGCTCAGGATGCACTTGGTTTGTGGGCTGTGAGCACACATTGATGGGTCTTGTCCAGCTTCCCATCTATCAAGTTCTATTCCTCAGGCCTGCTCACAATTTTAGATGGGCATAATGTGGGTTCAGAGAAGTCTACCTAAGTGGATGACTTTTAGTGGTCTTTTGTGGTCATTTTTTTGCGGGAATCCACTGATTTTAATTGTCCTGTACTGCTCTGTGACACTCCTACTCCAACTGGTGTCAGTTGCAGAAAAATTCACTGAATATATACGAATGCTTTGAGCAAAAAGCCAGAAATGTGCTGCTGGGGATCATCACCTAGGCCAAAATATTTTCATCTTCAGAATCCTAAAGCACCCATCCTTAATCTATTCCATAGTCAGAGGAAGGTGTGAAGTGAGCTGTAAAATCTGAAAAATTATATCTGCATGACGTACAAATATTACATGCCAATATAAAGGATAACTAATCAAATCTATGACTTGTAACTTTTTCTTTCTCCAAATCCAGCTACAGTCCTCCCTCACCCTAGCCAACTCTCACCACAAACCCCTGATTGTGTATCAAGGATGCACAATTTGACACAGCTGACTAACTTTAGCTCCAATTACAGACAGAACTAGGGTTATTGATCATTAGCAGGTCAAGGGCTTAAGGAAGTAAATGCCAATATTGAAAGGTTTTATACCTTGTATCATACACAGTGTCATCCACATCAGTGTTGGTGGTGGAGAATAGACACAAAGGAGCCATGAAGACCCTTTCCAGGGAGTTGAAGGTACCAACCATTCCTCTCCAAAATGCTGCCTGGCTGGTCAGCAAAGACATAGGTGTGGTAAGCACACTCGTGCTTGAACAAAGAGCTCATTAGGTCCTACCTATCTGTTGTAAATCAGGAAGAAAGTATTGCTTTACACATACAAGTTATGTATATCCTGGTTGTAGAACATCTTTGCACAAACAAATTGACCCGTAACAACCTCCACTACAGTTAAATATTTCGGCTAAATTAATAGCATTTGGCTGTTATCAGCTTGGGATAAAGTTCATGTTCTTGTATTTAGCAAAAGAAAATATGTTGAGAAATTTTTCTATAAGGTCACCTTCTTTGTTTAAAGACTGTGTTTATAAACTGTATGGCACAGACTACAGTGTCGGACTGCTCCTGAATTTAGGATATTGAACTGTGATAGTTTATACTTTATGTAAAGAATGTGTTCTGTTATCACTGGCTCACACAGTGACTTTCACCTTAGCAGAGTATAGACTGAGAGCATACAATATATGCTTTCCTGCCTCCTAGCTCCAGAAATGCAACACATCTGGGCATGAGGACACCAACCCTCAGGAATATGTAACATGTTCACAAGACAGCAAAGAGCATACTCAGAAATACAAGAAATATACCAGATCCCCACACCGACTGTTTACAGGATACAAAGTCTTTTTTTCTCGTCTTCAAGATCAGAAATGCTTAGGACTAGGACACCAAGGGAATACATAAAGCAGTGGGACAAAGGAACAAGGTCAAAATTTCAATTTCTCGCATGTGATGGATACTCTAGGTAGGCATAAAAATTGCGGAAAAACGAGGTTCATCAGAACAAGTATGATACAAGTCTGGAATGAGCTTTGGGATACAAAAAGGAATAAACTTGTCACCAGCTTTTATTCCAAACATTGTCTGTAATTTTTTACTTATGCTTCTTCTGGGACCTAAAAACAACTAAAAAAAAAATTTAAAAGTCTATAATGTTTTTCTTGTGTGGTTGTCAGATAATTTAATGAATTATAAGAGAATGCACATGACCTGAATAAACAGTCCTAAGAACCTACACAACATCTTTGGTGCTCTTGGTGACAGGTTCTCCCAGCTATTTCAGGTTTATGAGCTCCCTTTATGAGGTCACTCTTTATGAACCAGACGGTGGAGCCCCTCACTGTGTTGCTCCTGAACATGGTTATCGACACAAGGAATGTACCAGTACAACTGAAAATGTCACATTTTAAAGACTGGCCCAAATAAATTAGAGTTATAAAGAAGACTCATGTTTTTAGATTAAAACAATCTTCATCTTCTATGAAAAACTGAAAATCTCCTTTCTTATCTATAGACAAGTTTTAGATTGATCATTTTAGTTAAGTTTTTTTTTTGTTAATACGACGGGGAGCAAACTATTGTTTTTAACAATGCAAACCGTCAATAACGCAGAACATTTTTTTTTTAAGTCCTATGTTATTGATAAAAATAAACTTAATCCCTTGTCAAGTTTGTTTTATGACACTGAGCTTCTGACGCAGACTTTCTAACCTTTCATCTTTAGTTCTTCCATATGCAAGCCCATACCACATGCTAGAACACACACTTGTAATGAAGAAAATCTGTTGTGATCAACCAGAGAGAAAATAAAACCATAAAATATGCAACAAAAATCAGCATGACACAAACACAATAGATCATAATTTAGTATTTATTGTGTTTCCGGGGAGCTTACACAGGTCTGTTTTTATTTAATTATCACAAGAGGTAATAAAGTTAGAGGCATACCAATGGGGAACAGATCATTACTGAGAGTTGTTAACTTCTTAATACAATCCACCGCTCTTTTAATCACTCAGCAACTAAATTAATTAGCTGTTAAAGGTTAGAAAACTTTTCCCCAAACCTCAGCATAGTAAATAATTTCTTTCTTATCTTCCACGTTTTACATACATTATAAATATATTAGCTTCATTTCAATATGTAAAAAACTATTAATTTCAATTACTGTGTGAACCCTTGCTTGGAATCTAACCTGAAAAGATGAAGTATCAGGTACATGAGAAGTATATTTTTTTCCTTAAAAATACAAAATCTGTCACTTTTTCAGTGTCTAGGACTTCTTTCAAATAAACATATGCTTTATAATATCAAATTTTCATTACACATATTCAAGGACTTCCAAACCACAACTGAAGAGTCTTATGTGTCTTGTATGAAAACTAACTTATTCCAGTGGCTGCCTGTCCTGGTAAGACACATAAGACAGAACTCAGGATTATTTTCTTTGAAAGAATATGATTACTTATACAAATTACCTTAAAATAAATTGGAATAAGCTGCCTCACACTTACAGCAGAGTAAGAGCACACAGGGATTGATTCAGATATAGGTTGTAGATGCAGTTATACACAAAATTATGTAAGTGTCAAGGATTAGTTGCACAAGACACGTTTCTACATTAGATTTCTCATTCTCCCATTGTCACTTGTTCCCACCTTACCGTCATGTTTGACACCTACTTCTTCCTTCTCCTAAACTCCTACACACTCATACACAAATATTCTTTCATTGCTATCAACTATTTAGTCCATATTTTCATAGATGTTTTTAAGAACAGACAGTAGTTTTGGACAAGACTAGTTACTTAGAAACCCCATTTTTTTCACTGTGCTATTCAAACAATTTTTTTTTCCAGTTTTTCTAATACTGAACTTGATAGTATGTGCTACTATGTGGTAAGAATGCATAAAGTGCAACACAATGTACATTTCTAATACAGCAACAGTACATATATGATATAGATGCATATATAACCAGACAAAAATCCAATAACCAAAATAAAGATAAGCTTCACTGTGAAGTTAGAGTTTATGCTCTGATTCAGACTCTATATATGTATGTTATTATAAATAATTAACTGCACTTACAAATCAGAAGTCATGTTCAAGTCCACTAGATGTCTCACAAAGAAGTCAACATATTTTTACTCAGGTTTTACATTACAAGTTGGTAACTCCCTGGTCTTTTGTCCACTGGTAAAACCAGTTATTTTTTACAGAGCTGAATCTCATCTAGGAGACAAAGGTGTTAGAAAATACTAGATTTCTCTTATTAACACACACATAAATGTAGGCTATTACCTGAAGAAAAACTTTTTAAAGAATAGTATGGATAATATTTAGAAGACTCAAGTGGACTTTTCTAACCTTCCCATTAAATCAGTTTTAAATATAAATTCTGAATTGAATCTGAAATTTGTTTAAAAACGTGTCTACTGTCAGCTTTTTATAGAATTAGTTTCAGAGAACAGATGGACATTTGAATATCTTCTTAAAAATGTGTATTTATGTAAGCCTTTCGGTAGGAAAAAAAAAGAAAGCTGCATTTAGACAAAATATCCAACAGGAAGGAAAATCAAAAAACAAAACAGAGGACTGGAATTCTTTAAGCAATCTTTTAAGGATTAACAAAGTATCTGTAACTGAAGATACCACCAAGCAAATACTTTGGTGAAGCTCATTTTTGCAAACCTACTGGAAGATCCACATATGCCTTGCCAGTTCCTCAGGATTTAGTTTACCTTAATCTCCCTCCAATTTACTTGTCATACTGAAAATACATAATGTATGTCCTCAGTTATTAAATGTTCCTAGACATTAATATTTATTGGCAGTTCTCTTTTCCATTGTGGTAAATTTTGGAATTTAGGTATTAGATCTCATTTTTTGTATTCTTGAAGTTTTTGAGAGGTGATTAATTAAAAAATCAATTTGTAGTGACTTACAAAACTCATTACATCAAAAATAGAATGGGCTTTTTCAAATCTGAGGTATACTTATGTCCAAAATAATTATTGCCTAAATACTGCTTCAGCAACGTGCTGGGAAAGAAGCAATGCGGATTACAATAAAATAAAATAAAATACAGAGCTCAAATCTTTACAATAAAATTAATTTCTTCCCCCTTTGTTGCTCAACACAGTTGTCTCATATTTGCTATGTAGTTTCTTTTTTCCTTTCCTTTACCTTTGCATTTTTATCTGCTTTTGTAAACTAAAGAATGAACAGTTCTAATACAGTGAATTATACATTTTCAAGGAGATTAAGCATGAATTAGAAAAAAAAAGAACTTATAAAGCCAGTTACTTTCGGCCTTACTCAATCCAGACTTAAAAGCATGACTCTGCTGACTAACACTGCACTGCTGAAGGTCAGCAAGATCTAATGCCTGACTGTACTGAGAAACAAATGAAACCATTCATTGTAAGCTGCCATGAACAACTGATAGCAAATACTTCAAACAGAAATAATGGAAAACAGTGCAGAATGAGCAAAGATAACCTATGAAATAAAGCAGGGCTGTAACTTTTTCATATACCTCTAACCACCACCACTGCTATGTAATGCACATCTCTGTTCAGACCTAAGACACCATCCAAATGTGTTACTACCTGCTCCTGAAACTTCTCTTCATGTCAGACATGTTTCTAAAATGGGTATGTGATACTCCATTTGTTAGTTATGCTAACAAGGTGTACTTTGTCCATCTGGGATTAAGTTAATTTTCTTTATTGCAGCCTGCATGGGGCTGTGTTCTGGATTTGTGGCCAAACATATTAATAACACAGCAATGTTTTGGCTATTATTGAAACAGTGCTTGCACAGAACCAAGGTTTTTCTCTTCTTCCTACTTTGACCCTTCCCCCAGCATGGGATGGCAAGAATCTGGGAGGGAAAACCTGGGACAGCTGACCCGAATTAGCCACACTGTGTAATATAATGTTCAGCAATAAGAACTGGTGTAGAGGAAGAAGAAGGGGGCTGAGGGATTGCCTCCAAATGTGGCTGATGCTTGGTGAATGGCTGGACATCAGTCTGCTTGTGGAAGGCGATTTCTTTTGAATAGCTTATTTGGTTTCCTTCCTCTTTCCTTCATCTATTAATTTGTCTTTATCACAACCAATTAATTTTTTCAGTTTCATTTTTCTTATTCTTTCCCCTAACCTGTTGGATGGGGACAGTGAGGTTGGCTGAGGTTGGTTGAGGTCAACTCATTACACAAGACCATGTCAATGTAGCTTTAAATTCATATAGTATTTATATCTTTAATATAAAACATCAGAACTCTTTTAAAAGAACCTTATGCTACTCCAGAGAGTCCACAGTGACATGCTCTACTATATTACGCAGCTCTTACCATGTTCTATTTGTGGAGCAGAGCCCAGAAAATCACTTACAATTGTACAATACAAATTTCCATGCAAACAACAGTACTGTGCTTTTCATATCTGAGGATATTAGTAACTTGACTGCAAAATCATTTCTTAAGAACTGTCATCTCTTCTTCCCTCAATAATATCATTTAAGCATATCAGCCCTTCTTTCTCTCAATAACACATTATATGGACAAGATAAACACCACATCTTTAAACATCACATCAGTGAATGGTGCTAGTTGTTCAATAAGTGTCACAAAATTCAAGTTTACAGTAACTAGATGACTATCAGCTGGTTTTTTTGTGTTTGTTTGTTGTGTGGGTTTTTTTCTACCCTACCATCTCATCTCATCTGACACTGCAATTTTTCTTGTACGTGAATTCAGAGAATACAGACAAAATGTGAATATCGTAAGACATAGAGGTTTCATTCCCATATATTTGGAATGCCTGCATTATTTGGAAACAGGAAAGGCATGAGAGGTCTGCAAGGGTGAATACAGTACACCAGGTTACATTTTACCCTGATGAACAAAATGTTGCTGAAGAAAAGTGCAATAGGTGCTATGACATAAAACAGAAGAAACACGTTAATAAGAACATCAATAGAAATTGGCTAAGAAAAATTCAAAAGAAAGTTCAAAACGTATTCCTAATTTCCAAGGCAAAAAACCACTACAAATAAACAGTTAGGCATGATATAGTTCCAACTGTAGAAAATCAGTAAACATCAGTAATTAAACCAAAGCAAAGCTCTCAATAACTGACCTGTGTCTGAAGCACTTGTCCCCTTATATCTCTGTCATTAACAACTGTTTATCTGACAGTAAGAATCTCTCTACAGTTACTTTTCTGCATGTTTTTTTAAATTAAAAAAATACAAAAGTCTCTTTGAAGGGAAGGTGGGGGAGGCATTGTAGATTTTAATTTAGTTTTCCAAAAGGAGCTTGAACTACTTGTCTTGAAATGTAGCTCAGCTTAACCAATAGAGTATTATAGACGACTGCTTTTATTCTAATAGTTTCACCAAGCAAATCCACGAACAATACCATCTTTTTTATGGATAAAATAATTTCTGGGAAAATCAACTGTTTCAGGGGTCCACCACTCTCCAAATGAAAATACAGCTATAAAAGGATACACAGGGAGAATACCTTTAACGCTGTAGTTGTTGAAAAACTCAGTGTCCCTGTGATTGTCCATATTCTTTCCCAGAAGACATTAATAATTGTCATTCATTAAGTTTATTTAAAGCAATAACTTAGATTATGCCTTTCACCCTCATTTCCATAAAGAAATAAACTCATTAGATGCTTTGACTATCAGTTTCATTTTCCATTTTTTAGACATTTGATCCCACAAAAAAAATTACTCTCCTAACTAAAAGAACCTATTTATCTAGAAAATAAGAGAGAAGGTTACAATCTGTAAAAATATGTATTCTGTATGGAAGAAACCTAAATCAAGTTATTACACGAGAAGCTACCTGACCATATTTGCAGAAAGATCTTACAGATCATATCTTGCAGAAAGGCCAAAGAGCTGAACTTTTCTTTAAATCCACTCCCTCTATGTGTTAGGCAACTTTCAAGGGACATCAGTTTGCACTTAGATGTGAACTGCACTAATTTCCTGAAGAACTGCTTTAGGGTAAGGTATATATAGTGCAGTGGCTATGCTACAAAAAGAAATTGGCAACTTCTGCTTCAATCTAATAAAAGTGACCTGAGCATGTCTAATAAATCTAGCTTTTCCAAGGTAAAAATGGAAGCAATTTTAGTTTCTGAAACCGTAGGACTAAAGTTCTACTGGACATAAGAGAGCAAGAGAACTCACACAAAGCAGCTGTGAAAAGGAGTAGTGCAAATCACAGGGTTTTTTTGGATGAGGACCTTACACAACATCTGTTTTGGATACCTGAGGTAATTTTTATGTGGCCTCCAGACTAACATAATTAACAGTGATCTTGCCTGGTAGCAAATGCTAAGTTTTCTGAAAAACAGCTGACAACCATAAATACAGAGGAGCAGTCATAGGGGTAGGAACCCCTATAACCTGAGAAAGGAAAAGGAAGCACACCACTGGCCACTCCAAAGGCCATTGAAGGAAAATGGTGAGATGGTTGTCCCTGGTAGAGACACCCAGTGAGGCAGGTTGTCGTTGTTTTGCTAGACTTGGTTTGTGGTAGCAGGGGGGCTGCAGGGGTGGCTTCTGTGAGAAGCTGCTAGAAGCCCCACCACCATGTCCTGCAGGGCCAGTGTCTGTCTGGCTGCAAAGATGGACATGCCACAGGCCAATTAGAAGTGGTAACGCCGCTGTGATAACATATTTAAGAAGGAATTCAAAACAATTCTGGTGCGCAGCTAAAAAGTGCAGCGAGGGAGGATGAGGATGTGAGCTAAAAGACCAACATGGAGAAGCACCCAGGCCGGGTTGGAAGAAGATACAGCAGGGCCGGAGTCGAGATTCCTCTGCAGCTGGTGGTGAGACCATGGTGAGACGGGATGTCCCCCCTTGTAGCCCCTGGAGGAGCACGGGAATGCAGAGCCCCCTTTGCAGATGCTGGAGCAGGGGGATGCTTAAAGACTGCAACCTGTGTAGGAGTGGCCCAAGCCGTAGCAGTTTGAGGGCTGCTGTTGCCCATGGGATGGACTTTGGGCTTTATTTTCTACAGGGGACCTACCATTCATCAGGGAAAGACTCCAGTCCTTGAAAATATGAAGACCTGGCCTAATGTTAAAAAACTCCCTAATTCTCTGTCTCCCTGCATCATTTGGGTAGGAGGGAAGCAGGGAGGGGGAAGTGAGGGTGGGGAAAGAAGGTGCTTCTTTCCTACAGCTCATATTGCTTCTCAATTTTTCTTCTTTTCTGGTAGCATAATAAATGTAGTTTCATATTTTCAACTAGTTTGCCTGTTTTGGCTGTGGTTTTCTCTCGAGTTTAGTTTTTTAATCACAAACCTCATGTACGATTTGAATTTTTTTTCTTCCTTCCATCTCCTCTGTCCAGCTGTGAGAAGTCGGGGGGGAAATCCGTGAGCCTGGGGAGTTCCTGGCCTCTGGCCAGGCTCAAACCATTACACAGGTAAACAAGGAAATTCTCACCATGAAGCCATGTCCATTAAACAGGGTCATAAGAGTATCATACTTATTATGAGGGAATTTGGGGATAAAATTTTTGGAGAGAATTTTTGGTACTCTGCAACACTTAAAATGAGATGCTTAGGGAAAGGACAAAAGATATGTAAAAAGAGGGGTCAAGATGGATCTGGGAGGGATAAAAGCGGGAAAATAGAAAAGGACAGAGGTTAATTGCATGTAAAGAGGTTGCTCGGCATGCTTGCCTGACTGAGCCTTGTGCTACACCATGGCCCATCCTATCTCCTGATTACAGCCTATCTTCTGTGTGGGTACACTCAGCTCTGAGCATGCACAGGTGGGAGCCAGTGAGCTTTGAGCTGGACTAGTCTGCAAGCACAGTGTGAGGTCTGAGTGTCAGCGACTCAAGTGAGACCATGAATGTCAGGGGCTCATAGGTCCAAGGGCTGCAAGTGGGGGAGCTGGAGGTTTGAGGGGTGATCTACTGCATAGGCTGAGAGTCTGAGACCAGGCGCAGGAGAGGAGTGACTTGCAATGTGCTGTGCATGCATTGCTCAACAGAAGAAATTAAGCCCACCACAGCTGGCTTCCCTGACAACATAAACGAAAGTAGGACTGGGACAGAAGATGACCTATGCAGGTGAACAAGGAAGTGTTAAGTGCAGCCAAAGCAGAGTGTGTTCAAGAGGGTGAAGTTATTCAGATGTTATACTGTGGTGCTCTTCACTCAGGCTAGAGAGAAAAATTGTGAGCAACGGTAGGTATCTCAGGGTCTTGGTAAAAATTAAATCTGGATAAATACATATCTAATTGCATTTCTAGGTAATCAAATGACTCCCTATATGAAAATACCCTGCTATATTCAATTACAAAAGCTAGTTTTCTTTCCTTATGTCTCTAGTGTCTTCAGAAACCATTAATCACCCTACTGCAAACTGGCTGATTGTTCTGGTCTGGAATAACCTCTTTCATCAATGACTTGGGTAGAAAACGTGTATTCTACAAGTGTCATGACTCTCAAATGAAAATTTTAATTTTCATAAAAAATCAAAATTTTTCATTTAGAAAACTGCTCCAAATTACTTAGAAACATCCTTCCTGCATGTAAAACTGTACTGAAGCCAAGTTAACAGATTTTTCAGTACTTTCAGTCTAGAACTAGGCTGGCAAGGAGATATAGATCCTACAGCTCTCAAATTCAACTGAGAAATACTTTCAGACATCTCAAAACCTATTCAGGAACAACCTAGAAAACATGGAAAGCCTGGATGCTGGATCTTCAATCTGACCAAGATGCTCTTTATAAAATTCCTTGGAGTTGGAATTTAAGAACATGTAGGATTTTCAGGAAGAAAGAGCATCTCAAAAGCCTACTTAAAAGTTTGAAATGAAACATTTTTTCTTTAAATAAAATTTTAGAATTCCAATTCTTCAGAAAACGACAACGGCTCCTTCCACTACAGATTTTTTTCCCTATTGGTTTTTGGTTTGGAGTACTGAGCAGCACTTTCCATTCAAACTCTGGGGATACGCATCTCTGGAAAGTATGATCCTTTCTGATATATCCCCAAAGATAAAATCAGCTTGCAAATCTCCTGAAACATTTTCCACAGTTCTTTGAAAATTATCTTTAAAATACATTAAGTATATGTACATTCGTAAATGTACACATAAACACACACACAAAGTTTTCATTCCCTCTTCCCCTCCTTCATCTAAAGGGAATATGTGGTTTTATAGTGAAAAGTTTAATTTCTGGGCATTTCTGTTTGGTTATGGTAATAGTTGCAAATGCAGAGATTGAAGAAGGATTAATTTTTTTCCCAGTGGCTAATGCTGAAGAGTACTGTGTACCTCAATCTGTCACTGACATGATGTGTGACCTTTTTACATGTAGTTTCATCATCCGTAAAACAAAAAATTTATTAACCTACTGTACATCAGAATATGAATTTTATTAATGATTTGGGGAAGGAAATCTTAGAAACAGTCAGATGAAAAGCACTTACAAGAAAAAGTAATATTCCTGCTTCAAATCAAAAGACATTTGGGATGAATATATTATGAATATTTAGGATGAATATGATCCTATTTGGGATGAATATGACCCTATTGATCATTCTAGTCTTTTCTTAAAACATATGGATATTCCTTGCACTTCTGGCACTCATAGTTCCACATTTATATCCTGAATGATACTGAATATTTGTAGTTGCTTTACAGTTACATAAATTTATAAATAAGGAGAAGCAAAGAGAGCAAAACCTCATTCAGAAATAGACCTTTTATGTATGACTTTCTAATAATTTCCACAGCAACATGTTGCAGTATCATGAACAGACATCATGAAATCATGACATCTTGGGTTTGAATAAAAGCAACAGTTAAGAAATGGAAATGCTAACAAAACCTAACAGGAACATCAATAAAACCTGCTAAAATAATTAAATCCCATTTAAAACATCTGTAACCATTTTTGGACAAGCCCTTAAAGATTAATTCCACTTGGAGAAATGCCACTCCATTCTTACCAATGCATGGTTTTGACATTCATTTAACCTATGTTACACAAATGTTAAAGGATGATCCCTAAGTTTCTGACAGGTATTATTTTCATCATTAGAGCCTATTATTGCTAGTAACATTTATTTCCCAGGTTAATAAAAATAATTAATATTTATTTTATCATTTATTTTAATACTAAGCAATACCAAAACCTAAAAATTATGGTAATATATTCTGAAAAATGTCCCTGGAAGGCTCGTCATGAGAAATGAAGTCAAATTAATATTATACAATAAATTAAAATAATAGAAATAGTGATAAATTAATGTCTTTTTCATGGATTATTATTTGCATCCCAACGAAGAGCATCTTGAACCTATATATATAGATTCTTAAACTCTTGCTTCTCTCAGTGCAACCATCATTTTCCCTTTGTTACTTTATCTCCTTTTATTCCTACTTGTTAAATTTCACCATTGTTTGTGTTATGAATTTTAAAGGGTAAGACTTTCTCTTGCTGTATGTTTGCAGAAACACAGTGCCACAAAGAACAGGAGTGTCCCAGAGTTATGCACTATAAAGTATAAAAAATAATAATTAAGTACCTTGTTCTACCCCTGCCTTGGTAAGTAGTTCAGATTTTAAATACATAGATAGCATCCACATTTTTCAGAACAAGTATTCTGTGTATACATGCTTGTGTATTTGTACGTTTTTGGTTGATTATATGTCTAATGACAGTAGAAGAAAAATAAGCAATCCAAGGTGAAGAAGGCACATTAGTTCTTTAACAGAGCTCTGTACTCCCACAAATTATTGATACTGAATTAGTGGGCTTATTTCGGGACTTGCTGAACAGGTCTAACAGCAGAAAACTCTCTGCTGGTTTCAATTATTTGGACCATTTAGTGATGAAGGAGGAGGTGGCACTGATTTCTACAGAACAAATTTAAGATTTGGTTTCTCGAGATATTTAGACCAATGAATCACTTGAAAATATTTGCATAACTGTCTATATTTACTGCTCTAAGAGTTCTGTCCATTTGGTACAGCAGTCTTTGCAAGCTTGAAATCTTCCTATAGGAAATCATTCTATATAATTTGTAATTTGCACTGGTGTACACAACTTTCAATATATTACTCTTATCACTTTATCAATGCAGTTTCAGCTTTACTGACTTACAAGACTTACTTTTCGTGTTAGAGACAAACAGAGAGATCATCAAAGACAGGCATTCCCAAAAATTAAAATTAGTATTTTCATTAAAAAATATAGGTAGGATTGTCACTTTATTTTACAACTCAGTTTCTCAGTTATTTATCAATATTTTAATTATACAGTTTATAACTGACTCTAGAACATTTCCCAGTGTAATGCTTTCAACTTATTTTCCTCTGCATTTAATTTGAATGACATCTACTATGTTAATTACTATCTGAATCCAAATGGGAAAGGGGGAAGGCAAATAGGGATGGAAATGTAAAGACATGAGTCAGCAGCTTAAGCAAAAAAAGTTTTAATCATAGTTTAAAATTGAAAATTCAAGAGGTAAAAAAGCTAATAAATAAAAAATGTTCTTGCACTACCACACAATAATTAATGTGGTTATGCAACTAAACCAAATTTCTGGAGATGCCCTAAGGTAGGCAAAAAGTAATACCCAATATCCTTTGATCCATTTTGTGAAGGTTTAACTGTAATTTTTGAGCAGAATTTAAACTAGTGCTCTGATCCACAAGTAAAATCCAGAAGCCAAAATGCAGGATCTTTTACTCCAGGTAAGCATGAATTAAAAATTTTGAAGCAAAAAATAACCAAGCAATCAACATTAAGATAACTTCAGACACTGCCACCCTGTTGAATTTACAGCTACGCACAACCCTGAGCAGGAACAAGAACAAAGTCTCATTTCTTCTCACAGTTTCATTAATAACACATTTCTTTTCTGTAAGTCCTCACTCCACTGGTTTTAGATTCCTTAAACCACTGCTTCTTCAGGAACTGGAACCAAGTGCACTTTTCTGCCCAACCAGCGAAGCCCTTTCAATTCCACAATGTAGTGGACTGAAACCTCACTGTCCCAGTCCTCTTTGGCTTTGTCTGGATTTGGAAGTACTCTGCACAGCATGAAAAGTGTTCCTTTTCTCATAGAGCCAACTTCCCTCAAAGAGTATTATTTCTTTTGTAAGGTACATTCTTACGACAGTTGTATGTTCAAATATACAAATGATAATAACAACATATTTTCAAAAAGTATCTACAAAGGATAATGAGTGTAAATGATGACAAACTTCATACATGTTTATTGTAAAACTATGAACCACTGCCTGGCACGGGCTTATTACTCTGACCAGTGCGGAGACATTTTATCAGAGTTATGCCTCTGTTGACGATCTCAATGTAAGGCTTATCACTGCACCTTTGCTAAAATATACATCCCTGTTCACAAAAAAAAACCCCAAAGAACCTATCGGCCTATCCAGAAGCATCAAATTGCTTCGATTATTTACCTGCAATTGTGTACAAAACAACAAAGAGAGTGAAGTATGAATCACTATAATCATATAAAGAGGATAATACTTGCAGCAGTAATGAGACATATGATAAGGAACAATAGGAATTGTGATTTTACTTGGGAAAAAATCTAATAAAAAAGTCTCTCAGAATTAAATTATAGTCTATTACATAGCACAGAGCTTTTCAAAATTGCAAAACTGCTGTCTTTATTTTATTATTCACCCTGAACTAGCTGCTCTCATAAACTTTCCAAATTCAATTGCTCCTACCCCAGCCCAATTTTCCCATCCAATTTGCATTAATCCAATCACAGCACCGAGTGGCTCCCTTGTGAGAATGCAGGCCCTTAAAAGAAAAGGCTAGATGTATTTAAGGTACTTAACAAAGTTGTCCCACTTTCCTTAAAGAAATAAAATTAATAATCTAGAAAACTTTAGCTTATATGGTCAAATTTTAGTGACTATTTCTATACTGGAGTGTTTGAAGTCAGTAGAATTGCTATTAGTAGAGTAGTTACAGTAAAAAGAGTCAAATCAGTATTCTTGTTCAAAATCCCTGTAGATGTGTAGTAACTCATGAACCAAGACAAACCACAATTAGCAACACAAACCCAGCTAAGCCACCAAGGAAGGAATATACATGAAGGTACCTGAGGATGGGAATGTCCCCAGACAAAGAAAATTCACAAGGAGACTGTTCAGACACACACCAAGAGAAGCTGCGGTTTTGTGAGGCATGCTGCACCTCAAAACTCCACAGCAAAGAACCTCATCCTCAGGACTAAGTCTGACATATGGTCAAGAACGATTGAGCCAATCATTGTGGTTTTTTCTCCATTCATTGACGAATCCACTCATGGAGTAAGTGGAGATGGCACTAGAGTATGCACAAAGCACAGCAATCTCTTTCTGAAGCAGGCAGCAGTCAAACTAAGAAAGAAAAGTGTGATGTGGTGGCTAGTCTCACCTAAGATTCCCTTTCAAATCCAAGGATTTAGAATATCTCTGAATGCAAAGCAGCTGCGTGTTCTGCGGGACTCCGAGAGAGAGCTCTCCAGGCTGCCGACGGGTCAGATCACACCGTGGATCAGGCAAAGAATGATGAGTGAACTTCCAGGAATGGCTAAAATGTTCAGCTTAAATTTTTAACTTTTTCATACTATGCTGCTGTCTTGAGAGACAGGATATCATGGAGTAGTAACTAAAACAAGAAAAAGCAGGAGACACTACAGACATCAGAAAACTGACACAATCTTGATTGCACCAGTAGTTTGGCTGGTATTTGATACAGGCTAAGAAGCTTTCATAGCTCATTTTCAACAGAAATACTAGAGGAAGAAGAGACACTAAATCTTCATGAATTAAGTTACTTGTCATCCTGACTTTGCATTCTGAGTTGGAGTGGCCTTTCACTCAGCCATCAGCAATGACCTTCATTATGAATTCAATTTAATTGTTTAAGAAGAATGAGTATTCTTATTTGCTGCCTTGTTTCTATGATGTAAATTACTACACTCCTTCCTGGAACCAGTTTATGATAGCACCCCTCTGTTCTTACTGGACCTACTGATTTAAACCCCCTCACAGGCCTGTACTGTCACTCTCATGAGTGTTCTAGTAGGGAATATCTTGTGTAAGCAAAGCAGCAACCCTGGACTGAGTCAGTCACTAAATTCTTTATACAATTACCACACAAAAAATAAAGCTAGGAAGGACCTAAAATCTCAAGAGAAGTTTAGCTTTTTTGAAAGCATATTTCAATTCTATTTAATAAATCTTCTGGAGTCTTGGAAAAATGTAAGAACAGATCAACTGGGACAACACAAAAGAATTTATGAAGTGATAATACGGAAAATATAGTCAGTATATGTGGGCCAAGAAAATGTCCACAATGGCTTGAAAAAAATCTTCCAATATGTTTTCCATCTCCTAAGTGAGTAATGAATATTTCTGTCATTTCTGCTGCTTTCTGCTACTGAAGTAAATATATTTTAGTGATTAATAAGCAAACAGTGATATGGTTGGGGTCAGGCATCATACCTGAATAGCGAAATTATAAACTTTGCATTACTATTATTGCTCATATAAAATTTAATTTTACTTTGAAGTTTTTCAGACAGAGTGACAGTTTCAGTACTGATTTAAGTACAACATTTCACAAGAAATACTATCTTAGCCCAGTATTGAATTTATCCTAAAAAGTCCTCTAGTCCTTTTATGCCAAAAATCATGTCATTCTCCTACAAGCCTACAGTGGGAAAAAAAGTCTCAGAAAGAGAATGGAAAAAAAAAAAAAAGGCTAATTATCTTTTAATGATTCAAAGGGTATTGTTCTTGGCAAATTTTCTCCTTGGTACAACCATTAGAATTCCTGCTAATGTGGGGAATGAGCAACCTTTAATTATTACTATAACAAAAAACATGCAGAAGAAAAGTAAAGCAGCATTCATCCAAATATCACCTTCCTATGTAAGTTATAGTAGCATGAAGTTCTAAAAAGCAGAAGCTTTGAATAATACTTTTTTGTTTCCTATTATGTTTACTTTCTGTCTCTTCTGTCTCACAAACTTATTAACAATATTTCATCTAGGATTTCATGATCACCCAGTATTATTTTCTGCATCCTTGATTTCTGCCTGGGATTTCCTATGCAGTACATGTAGAATATCTCACAACTGTGACCCAAGTCTCTGTGGGTTCTGGGATGAGTTGTACTTTACAGGTATCTGTCTCTAGCTTTTGATTGCAGATTTCCAAATTTAATTGAGTTCCTGACAGGTGGTTTACCCACCTCAACTAAATGCAAGGAGATCAGTGAGAAAAGCAGAGGACTGAATATTCAGATCTGTTCACCCCAAAAACTGGGCAACCATATATCATTCTATGTCTCCAGGGACAATAAATAGAAATTAAAATTTCACATTTTGCAAGAAACAGTGTTATGGCAACAGACAGCCAATGAAAATGTGGCTGACTTTAAAAAACCCCACAAGTATATTAGTATGATTTCAAATATTCTCAGTGATCATATGCATGAATGATATACATCTAAGAAAAAGCACTGATTAATGACCAAACTCTTCTCTTCCTTCCTTTGGAAGGCTTGTGAAAGACAGCAGCTTGTCATTCCAAGTCATCACTTAATCATGGCCCAGGCCAACTGGTATTAAACACAATTCTTACAGAAAGCCATTTTGAAGATACTTCTTTCAAAAAGAAAAAAACCAAGACAAAACAAAACACCAAACCCAAAAGCCTCCTCTAAAACAGACAAGGTATTGAGAGAAAGAGTAGATTTTCAACCTCAGATAGAATTACACACAAGGAACAATTGAAAAAAACTTATGGACCAGTCAGTATTTGGGTAACAATAACTTAACTAATATACCAAATTACATAAATTAGTATCAGTTGAATTTTGGAAACTGCACACCTTTTGGAAGCCTTCCAAACCATAATTAACATAGTTCAGAATTCATATCTCAAAACAGAAAAGTGTTATCTCTGGAATAAGCCAAAAATATTTGTAAGATATTAGTATGTATTCTTTATTTTTACAATTAATTTTTCAGCTGCCATTCTCCAAATAATTGGCCAAGTTCATTAACTACATTATTAATTCTAACAGTTTTGGGTTTTTTTAAATATGAGAAGGGAAGAGTTGAAATAAAATGAAAGATAAATTATTCTGTTGTTTATGAAGTTTAGGTATCTGTGCAAACTGGCCGTTTACTTCTCGTATGAATGAGTACATTTGGTGTGGGAAGAGCTCTTCAAAATCAGCTTCTAAGGAGATAGCTGGAAGGAATGATCAAGAAAATGAAAAACAGGCAGTAGTGTCACTCAACCCTACAGCTTCAGAGAACTTAAGCACATGACGATTCTTAATGGCTTGGTTCCCTTGGCAAAAAAAAGAAATAATTGTCCAAGTCCCCAGGAGATCCATGATTTTCAATGCTTAAAAGCTTTTTAATCTGGATTTGTTGAATTATACATAGATTTGAGGACTTCATAATCTTCAGGCAGGAGGATTAATCAGTTAATACCTAGCATAAAATGTTCCACAAATATATTGAAACATAGGCATAGCAAGTCATGGAATGTTTTAATAGAAAACAAGACTGAACAAGACAGTGAGGAGGAAAGGCTTTCCTTCATTTAAGAGAATACACTGAATAAATACTTAAAAACATATCTTTGGCATAAGTAACAAGTAATGAAATAGGCACTAATTTAATTAAAACATTCTTGAGAAGTAGATGCTTTAAAAGCTCAGTTGTGCCCCTCACTATTACATATCCAAATCTCATACAAAATATTAGTAGCAAAAGAAAACGCTATTTACGACGGCACAGCATCCAAACTCAAATTACTGTATCACTCTGTGTGAATTGTTTACAGATGCCCCCATGTAATTTGCCGCGTGGATCAATGAAATAAGTGGTGTAGTGATGTTGATGGCCACTGCCTCAAACAGCACCAGCAGAGTGAGATTTAGGACCATGCTGTGCCATTATGCAGAACCCCACACAAGTGGTTTCACGGTCACCAACTACTTAGGAAGTAAGCAGTTGTAGGATCTATTCCACACAGATATCAGAAGAAGGTTTCTATAAAGCAAAAGAAGAAGCCATTTTATAATTGAAAGCAAGATATATCCCCTGTCTCTAATGTGGCTGATGTATTATGTTAAATGAGGAAGGAAGGATTATAGAGCTACTGAAAGTGCTTGAAAAAGCCATCAAATTTTCGAAGATGTAAAGTTATGACACAAGAAAATGTCCATGAAGGCAGAAAAAAATTTAAAAACCACAGATTTCTGGGGACTTAGGATCAATCTTTTTGTGTCTGAAATTGAGTGTGCAACCTTCCCCCAAGGGGCAAGCAATTACTTTAACCCCACCTTAGGGACAACAACTCTACCTTGCTTCCAAATCAGAAAAAATTGTTTTCACTTGAGAACATGCTGCTTTCCTAATGATGACAGCTTGCTTTTCCTCTGCCCAGCTTTACAGTCCTGAGTCAAATGAAGATCAGAAATGAGTGATCACTGTACTTACCAGTGCAAAGGAAGGATAAGGAATGCTACGATTCATCCCTGACACAGTGATGCTAAAAGAGAAGCAGTGCTGAGACTATATTTCTCAAGAACATGACGGTCACATTAAGACTAGTCCACCACATCGGAAGCATCATTTAAGTCCTCCATCAACTGAAAGAAGACATTACCCTTATAACTATGAATCATAATGAAAGGGCAAGTTGTGTTTCAGAAAAAAAAATTGTTTTTTCTCACTGTCACCCCCTGATTCACAACAAGTCCATCAATTTTGTGCTTCTTAAAGGCACGCTCACACACCCATTGTTATTATGCCACATCTTTTCCCCAACAACTTGTTCAGGAGAGATCCTTTTGAGGGAAACAAATGGCAGAGGGAAAAGGAATTGGGGAACATGACAGTATTTGATCTTGAAAGATTCCTGTATAAGTGCTTTTCATTGATCATTATGAATGGAGAATACTTATTAATATTAAGCTGCCATGGCATTTATAATTTCTTCTATAAAGGAAATCCTGGTTTAAGAAGAACACTGAATTCTGATAGTATATTGATAAGCATTATTGACCACACCAGGGAATTAAAATGGATTTGGGTTTTTTATGGCTCCATCCCTTTTCTGTTTAACAGTTCATTTTGCTATTTGCAAAGACATGCTATTCCACTTATTTTTTGAATAATTTTTTGATTTAAAATTAATGTTGCAAAGCCCTCAAGAAGTATCATAAAATATTTCAAAGCTAGCAGGATGATATAATTTTTATGCAGCGAGCCCTGTAGCACTGTATTTCAACTGTCATGATGATATCTTAATATTTCATAAACGTTCTTCCTTATTTTATGAATTTCAGGCAGTTACCTAAAATGCAGTCTGAGTAACGAGTAAAACCTGCTTTCCTGTGGATTTACAGAATCAAATCCTGAAGAATTCTTCAAATGTTTGTCTGCATTGTTTATATTCTCCAATTCTGATGTATTTTCCTCTCAAGATCACCTCATTCAGGTTTTCATTTTTACAGACATCCACCTGATATACAGAAAGTTAAGCGTACACTTAAAAAATTATCTCATTTTCATTCTAATTCAAAACAACAAGAATTTTCCTGTGTTACGACTGTGTTTAATAGTCATGTATATTAAAATCAAGAGTCTTGGTTTTCTGACTGACGTGTTTTTATGTGGAAACATTAATTTGAGGTAGATTACTGTTATATTATCACAGAAACCAGTTGTTATCAGGGCTGAGTAAGCGTTACGAGGCTTGCTAGAAATGTGTGTTAGTTTGGGAGTTTTTGTTTAATTTATTAACTCTGTAATTAATTGCAAAATGTTGTAGCTTTTTAAAGTACACAATATAAGATGGGTCCTTAGTTGAATGCAGAACAAAAAAATCTGACTGATGCTCCTCCCACTAATACAAAGACCATAAATAAGGTAATTATATTTGTTGTGCTGTTCAAAATGATGGAGTTGTCTGAAGTGTGTTTCTAGATATTAAAGAGCTGCTTTTATTCCTGGCTTTCATTTTTACTTTCTCTGATGTGTTGCAATTAATCAAATCAACATTAGATAGTTCTGTAAAAATAATTTACTTTTAATCTTATTATTTCCTAGAAATCTTATTTTTGTCTTTGTTTTTTTGCCCCAAACCAGAGACTTGTCATGTTTACACTACCTTAAAAGAGAGATGGAAAATAAAAAAAAAACCCAAAAAAGTAATTGTATAATCTGGCCATATAGAATTCAGCAGAAACTGAAGCACAGACTATTCCCAAGTACAGTGTCAGAATTTCTTTTTTTTAAATTTTTCAGGTAACTTTTAATAGTAAAATTAATAGCAGCATTCTCTGCCCTTAGGCAAAAACATTTTCCATTTCTATATATATTCAGTGTCTTGTAGCTTATTCACTCTAGTTCCTAAACACCAAGGAGAAAAATCCATAACATACGCATAATATTTCAACTGTGAACTCTATAGCCTATTATGAACTCACATTTGAAATCAATATTATTAAATATTTTGTTACTATCGGTTACTGTCTTTTTGTATTCTTTGCCTTCTGCAAACATATTTCTGCTACTATTCTTCAGTTGCACTCCAACAATGAAGCAAACGACATGGAAAAGTTTGTTTTATTCGGTAACATATCTATTGTCTAGAACAAGTATAAATTGCAAATGATGAGCAATTACTAAACTCCAGGAGTTTAAAACTGGAATTCAGCTCTGGGCTTATATATAAAATATTAAGCCACGCAATAATTAGAGTCAAAATGCCGTAACTCAACACTTATATCATTATATTCATAGCTGTATTTATACATACTACTGAAAAATATAATTTAAGACCTAAGCTTTGTAAAGAACTTAGATTGTATTTTCTAAAGGGAAGAACACATTTCTAATGTGAAAGTATATAAATACTTAGTATTTAGTGCACCTGAAATGGTATTGTCCTAATAATGATTAGAATAAACCATTAAATGGGCTAAAACACTTTGTTTAACCATGACATAAGTGGCATAATCCCCTAAGAAGATTTTTCTCCCCAGGAGAATAAATTTTAATTGCATTTTTTTTGTCAGTACAAAAAATTATGGAAAATGCTTTGTAGTTACAAAAGCTCTATAGACTGGTAGAAGATATACATTCCCAAATGTGACTAGTGGACCAGATGCTTTGGAAGTCACGAATGAAAGAATTTCGTTTCACAGTTAAAAAATTCCAACATATTACTAATCAGCACATGCACCTGTTCATTAAAAGTGATTGAGTTTGCTCTATTAGTATGTTTATTCACTGAATTTTATGTGCTCAAGGTTAGGCACGCAAATTTATACTTCTACTTCAAGATCTTCTGAGGGTTTGAGTGAGCCAAGCACTCAAGATTTTTGATAGACAGTTCATACTGAACCTAAAGTTACTGATAGGTCCTAATCTTGTTAAAGACAAAAAGGCACGTTATGAATTTTTTAGCTAACATCATCTGCACTTTACTGATGAAAAGTAAAATAGAAAGGTGAACCCTGGTGATTTCAGGCATCATGAACAAGGCATAAAATGGACCACATGGGCTTCAGGGTAACTTCTGGAGTCATTAAAGAGGAAAATAGAGATAAAATGAATCAGGCTTCTGGTAAAGAATGTCGGAAATCAGTTAAAGCATCACTGAGAAGTCAGGATAAAAGGAAGAGTGAGGAAGTAAGTCAGACTTCCACAGAATTTCTACACCACTCTCATAAAAAAGTCACCCCAAAAAACACACTGTTGTATTAGTATTGAGACAACTAATATAATATGAAATAGTAGTATATTAAATGGAATCTCTAGTGTGAAGTGACATCTTGATTCCTATTCTTGTGTCAGCATCCCTACTCTTCTCAGGGCACCTTACCCATGTTAAAATAAGTCAATCTCATGTGAATGCATAACCAAAGGAAAATTTCTCCCATTTTTGCAAGAAAAATTACCCGTTCAGCTATTAATACAGTTGCTATCAATGTAAGGCCTACTCTCCCACCTTCAAAGCACACCTTGATGACATTAATCCAGAATTATTTCATCTGCAGCTAGGGATAAGCTTAACATAATGGAATCTTTCTAAAGTCAGGTTGATTAAAACAGCCCTATGAATGCAAACCAAGCTAAAAATAGGTGCTAAATTATTTTAATCTTGTTGTTGAATAGTAGCAAGACATCACAAAATGGAACCAATTTATATTATACAAATTGGTTTCTCTGCTCTAAAAGATCTCAAGAAATGGCAGGGCATCTTATTATGGGTGTGAGGGGAGGAAAAGAGTTGCAACACTTGAAGACTTGTTTCATACAGCTGTGCTTTTTACAGAAAGACAGGTGTTAAAAGATCTGAGCAAACACATCCTATAGATCATAGGATTTGTGTTAGATCCTCTTGAAAAACCTGAGGAACACGAGATTTAACCCAAAGGAACATTAAGTCTCAATAGCTTTGCATGTCTAGGCTCACCCACCCTTGCTGAAAGCAGTGGAGAGGATTGCTGGTTATATGAAACAGATGACATGTGTATGCTTAGGAATTATGTCTGGCAGGTAAAAATATCATGACATTCAGCATTCACTGGCATCCTCAGCACAGACCTCCTGGCCCAAGTCACAGCATGATGCCTTGAGGAGAATGGGCATCACTCCTCGCACTCTCAAGTATGCAGGAGTATAAAATGATGCACACAACAGCTTTATGACAGTGATGGTGTATTAACAAACACACAGACTAAATGCGGCCCCAAGGATAGGTCTTTCCCCATCTGACTGCCATTCTCCTCTCAGGATGACCTGCTCAGTGCTCAGACAAAGTTTTCATCATAAAGACACACAAAGAGGTTATTTAGTGCATGACTTGTCACTGAGCCACACTGAATTACACATAACACATATAACCCATATGTAAAACATTTTCCAGTCAAGCAGTTTGTGCAAATGGTCTTTGAATACCACTACTCTAAGACCTATAAATGTCTATCAGGGCTTGAAAAGAAGGGATGGCCAACCACTCTCAAACCTGGGAGACTTTTAGTTATTCCATGCAAAATTCTTCTTCTCCCCATGGTCACCAAATCCATTGTGTAGGAAGAACAACCATTATTCCTTCCTGTATGGTTTCTGCAGGACCACTAACAGTGGCCTGGAATTAATTCTACCTTTCCAGTCATACTAGATCATGTGTAAAATGAAAGACACCATTCTCCTCTCAGTGCCTTGCTACCCATGTGCTTGGATATGTTTACTGAAGTCAGCCCAGCTCTCCTTTAATTTCAGTGTTAGACTGATGCCTTAATAAGACAAGGATAGTGAAATGGCATATGGAACCAGAACTTGACATAAAATTGTTCTGCATAATTTCATAAGCTTCAAGGAAAATACCCACAAAACTACTGCATATAGTAGACACAGACTTCAGGAGGACTTGTCTTCTAAGAATTAAAAGCATTGATAATGCAAGAGAGTGGCATGCCAATACTGCATAAAAATTGTTCAAAGGCCATTCAGATATAAAATTGTGAAGTTGGTTTATCTAAAAGCTAGGAAATGCCTGAGGTCTCAATATTCCTCAAGTAAATGCAAGAAAATATTGAACTCAGGAATACAAGTGCATCACACATATTAACATACTTCAGTCAGTCTTAAACCCACATAACTCAATTTCTCAGTGTTATTTGGTAAGTTCTTAGATGCAGTTTTCTCTGAGAAGATAACCACACGTGTTCATATTTTTGATGGGAAGATTAAAGACCACATAACACAAGGAAGAAAATCCTATCTTACATAAGATAAAAATGGCTGAAACAACACAGACTGAAATCAAGATTTTCCTTTTTATATTGGGATCTGACTCTAAGACACCAATACTGTCATTCCTGTCATTACAGAGCTGACCTCAACAGAAGTCCTGAGAAACTGCAGAAACATGCATGCAGGAAGCTTCTGTCATAGTACATAACAAAATAACTTCAAATCAGTATCACACCTTGCCATTCACTGACTGGAAATTCAGAAATGCTTTAGATAGGTGAAATTCTCACTATGTGGCTTATTCATGGCCTTCTAAGCAGAGTTGCAGAGACACATCTTAGAGAATTTTTCAAATGGACTAAACTGTATTTGACAATTTCTCTAAAGGAATATTGGTGAAATGAAATAAATTCCTTTACTGGATTCCTGCTCCTTTTTCATGTCTCTCATGATGTAGATGCCTAGATATTCTAGTAAATAACTCTAGAGTTTAGACAAAAAATACCAGGTAACAACTCTTTCTAGTGAAACTCTACTATTCACACAGGTAATTTCTCTGTTCTTTATCTTTGCAACAAGAAATTATTGTTTTTTGTTTAACTCAATTACAATATGGATGTACATGTAAATTTACAACATGTAAATGTCAAACATTGTTCTTTCATTACTACAATTGTTTATGTTTTTGTTAGAAATTATACAAAACAATTGAAAGAAGTATTCTTTTAATAAATCAGCATTTCATTCAGGTATGAAAGGCCACAGATTATAAGGTAAAAGGATAAAATTAATTTAAATTCACTAGTGTAAATACATTTTCATTTGTGCAGGAACCTTTCCAACAACTGTTACCTGTAAAGAGAAATATTCAGCTAATTCACCTTAAATCAAGATATCATGAAATCTGTCTAGTAACTTAAGAGGGAGGACTACAAAGATAAACAGACACAGTGTTTGAACTGGTGTGAAGAATAGTGTATGTTTTGAGCAAGTCTGCACTTACAAAACATCTCAAAACAGGCTAGGCTTTTAATGTTGTGTTCAATCAACCTCCTGCTTGCTTTTCCATCAGTGTAGCATCACTGCATAACCACACAGTCAAATAAAAATAAAAACCCCTGAATTTTGCTGAGCAGCCACATTAGCTACAAGAAAGGACAGTGATTCCGAATACCATAAATAAGATTCTTACTCTTACCACGTTTCTGCACTTTACAAATAAAGACTTTGGCATTCTTTCACTCTGCATGGGTTGTCTTCTTACTCAGCACTTAGTTTCACATCAGTTCCACTTGCTGGAAGCTCCTTATTCAGATTTAATCTAATACTGATGATTATTACCAAGACAGCAGGCAGAGAAGTGTGAGTTAAATGAACACAGAGCTTGAAAAAGATTACTCTCATCACTGATGAGACAAGAATCACATAGCAGCAAATCAACCCACGTGACTTCCTGGTGCCATCAAGGCTCTTACATGTTTGAATGGAGAAACGAGCTAGCAAAAACTGTCCAAAGACAGGAAACATGTTTGAACGCTAACACTGCTGAGAAAGCAGCATGTGAAAGTTTCCCAAGGACTGATAAGCCCTGGAGGCCAATTGTCCCACTGAGACTGCAAGAGCTGCTACACTCATGACCCTGACCACCTGTTAGAAGGACAAGGCCACGGGCACACACTAACATCAACAAGACACTGCACAGCTCATGCCAGCCACGAAAGCAGTGGCTGGTACACACAGACAAAGGCAACAGCATCATTTGCAGCCTTGATAAGTGAACAGGCCCCTGAAGCACTTCTTCAACATCTATTTAGAAGCCCCTTCTGGCACCTGGGTAGAGAGCCACACTGGCTTCCCACCACTCCTCCTGCTGAGTAATTGTAAGCAAGCATGTGAGCAAACTGTGGGAGAAAATAAGTAAACATGTTGAGTGATTTGTTATCTGCTATTAATAGTAACAGCTTGATTTACTTAAAAACTTAGTGAATAAAAGGTGTCCTAAGCAATAGCAGTTGTGATTTGTATATCACTTCAACTACTTCTACTAGGAAAAAGGGAATTTACAACACTGAAAAAGAGGTGGTATGACGGCTATTTGTAGAGAGGAAACCAAGAGAAATATCTTAATTGTCTACAGTTTTCTAGACCTCCAGTAGGGAAATTATTAGGTAAGAGCAAAGCTTGAACAGTGTGCTGGCACACATTGAACTCCACAAAAAAAATGGTCATGCTGCCAAATGTAATTTTTCCAGCTGCCAGTAAGGCTTGGTAAGTCCAAAGTCCTGTGACCTTGAACAGAAATTAAACCCTTCCAGACAAACAGGTAGATTTCCACCAAGAAAAAGGGTGAAGAGCAGAGGTAACCAAGGACAGGGCAAGAGGAAATGGCCTCAAGCTGCGCCAGGCAAGGTTCAGGTTGGACATAAGAATTTCTTCACAGAAAGTATTGTCATGGACTGGAATATGCTGCCCAAGGAAGTGGTAGAGTCACCATCCCTGGAAGTGTTCAAGAAACAACTGGACATGGCACTTGTTGCTATGGTTTAGTTCATATTGTGGTGTTTGGTCAAAGGTTGGACATGATGATCTTGGGGGTCTTTTCCAACCTTAATGATTCTATGATCCTGAAAAATGAAAGGAGATTATGTTGACAGAAGCTGCTTTTGTAGGGCAAACAAAAGCAGGAAAGTAATTTTTCGGAGTTTTGATTACTGGAATTGAAATAAGTTGCTGACTCAACAGCACTGGCAGCAGATGCGCAAGGCAGAAAAAGGGTTCAGAGTTTGAGAGAGTGAAACAAAAGTTATTTTCTATTATTCATCATAGATGGCTCTTCAAGTGCCTTAATGTAGGTAGTAAAGGGCCAAATCTAG
The DNA here is from genome assembly GCA_013400975.1 of Atrichornis clamosus. Lineage (NCBI taxonomy): Eukaryota > Metazoa > Chordata > Aves > Passeriformes > Menuridae > Atrichornis > Atrichornis clamosus. Next base: position 120,496 of record WBMZ01002015.1, read on the forward strand.
CCACACATTTAAAATTTAAACCACTGTATTGCAAGATGTGTACAGCTTATCTATTATCATGCTTGTACATGACATTATGTTCATGTGGAATTAACACAGCTCCACAGTAAGAAATCAGGTAAGACCTTTTCTCCTGCAGTAAAATCTCTCCTACACAAGACTAGCAACTATTGTTGGCTAAAACTCCTACTGTAACGAGTGAAACAATGCTTGAAACTATAAGCTGCAAATTAAGCTACAGAAGTTATATTCCTTTAGTTCTAATTTAGAAAATGTTTTTCATATATTATAGACTGTTTCTAAAGTTTCCTTCATTTGCTCATTCCAACTGTTTACTTCTGTTTCACCAAGTCTATTTTCTGCTTGTCCAGCACTGTCTGAAATCTCTCTCCAGAGCAGCGACAATGTATTGTGAAAGAGAGTGAATCAATTTAATAGCCATGCTTGCTACATTTATGATGCATCAAAGGGTACTAACGGGAAATGCAACTATGGAAACAAACTGTTTCGTCATTTCAGCTTTTTCTTTTTTTTCCTCTTGTTTTTGTTTGG
>WBMZ01002015.1:121095-138656 GCA_013400975.1 Atrichornis clamosus
TTTTTTTTTTTTCTTCTTGAATTGCATGCCATTGTCCACAGAAAGTTTGGGGAAATTCTCTTGGAGTAGCAGGACTTCTATTCGCTTAAGTCACATCAGATGTCTGCCCTAAAACCAGACATGATAGAAAAGAATATAAGTTATCACTGATTCTGTTTGCCTTTAAGAAATGACAGCAACAAAGAAAAGAATACACTGGACAAGTACTCACAGGAAAATTTTTTAAAGGACTTGAGGAATAAACTGGAACAGAGGCATGAAAATATCAATTGTTTCATTCTTACTAATTTTTTTTTTATTACTATATTCAGATTATACAGTTTAGTCCATTGCTTTGTAAAGTAGGAAATTCTCTTTGGTCCAAGGTACTTTCTTAAAATATATTCATAGTAAGTGAGTACAAGCTGCCCCAGGATATGACTTTGTCAATCACAGGAATGTAACACTTAAGTGCAATTACCACCTGAAATATATACATTGCATGCGTTATCCAGGAGCTTTCTTCCTAATTTATATTGAAAAAGAATAAATAAATAATAATAAAAAAAAAAAGCTATGAAGAACCTCCTTCGTCTGCAAACATCTTAACTGCATACTCAAACCACTGAAATGCCCTCAATCAAATGTAACCATCATGACCAGAACATGACCGGCGTGGTAGAGCCCTCTGCTAATAAGAGAGAAGAAAAGAATAATAATAAACTACTTATTTCACCACTGATTTCAGATTAAGCAAATATAGAAGTAGCACATAATTACTGACAAAGTCAATTTTGTATTTGAAATCTGTTTACTTCTGGTAAAGCAAATAAAAGTTCTGGACAGCTGAAGAATAACAATTGACCAAATTGTGGAATTATTATTTAGAATTATTATTACAGAATATAGAGCAAATAATAATATGCATTAATACACAATTTTAATGTGCATTAAAATACAAATTTTATGTTTCATAAGATTGATTTGCTATTTACACAGAACATTGGAATTACCATCTCTGTCAGCAGAGCAGCAGGCAGAGAAAATTCCATCAAGTTTATGCTAATATATACTACAGAAAGATAAAAACAAATAATATTTGGCTCTTCTAAAGGCTTGTTCTCTACATTTTAATTCTGTATGACAATTTATAAGGGGAAGAAGGTATCAAAGAAAAGAACTGAAATAGGAGATAAAACATAAACTTACACAACCATTACCAGTTAAGCACTATACTATGGAGTTACCACGTGTGATTTAATTCATAAGGTTCATGCAGTAAATGTGATTTTAAAATTAAAGAAAAAAATTAGAAAAACTCTAAAGAAAAATTAGAAAATTAAAGATAGAACTAAAATGTAATATCATGAACACTCACACCCAGATTAAATGTATTTCTACAACGCTACCTAGCTCAAGAATGTATTAGTTTATTTTCCACTTTATCTTATTAAAAACTTACTTTTTTTTTTCTTTTTTTCTCACACTGCTGTGAAGTGAAAGGAAAGGGCAAAGGAAAGGGTTTGTGATTTTGGTGTCACTACTATTTGACAGAAGAGCCTTTCCTATGTTAGGAGTAGATAGATACATTTTGGTAACTGTTTCTTGGCAACAGGAAGGAAAGTAAGTATCATCTCTTTTTCTTTCCCTTTGGGTTTTTTCAGTTTTTTTTAATCCCACAATGAAACACACAGTTTTGGAGTTAAAGAGAGCCTGGCTCTGTGGTACTGCAAATTATTTTGCATTTTCTGTAACACCTCTTGTAAATACATTGCTGTTCAAATTTTAGTGAAATTAATAGGGTTTAGATATATTTTGCTGCATCTGTGGGTTACAGAACATTAGTAGATAACGAATTCTGAATCAGATTGCTTAAAGAACAAAGTGCTACCCATTCCATGGATATCCATGTAAGTTTGCCAAACACCCTGGCAAGAAGGTCATTCTTGTGAGCCAAACTCACAAATGCCCAAGACTCTTAAAAGCAAAGAGACAAAGCCTTTGTTGACTTGGACTCGGAGCGCCTCTCACATCTACAAAGATTATTTTTCACCATGGCCTCATTGATTATAGCCTTGTTTTGTCTATCAGCCTTTCAAGGCTAAAACTACTGAACAATATGGACTTCTACAGATGTTGCAGAGTCCTGAGGAAACTCCAAACTAACCACTTGTCTGTATTTTAAAAAGCTGTCCTGTTATGTATCTAAAACATTATTTAATACATCTTTTAATATTTTACACTGTCATAGGTCCACCTGGAATTACAACTTACTTAACTGAATACTGTTTGAAACAAAATTGGTCTAAGGAGTAGAGAAAATTTACACTCATAATTAATGTATGTCTGGCATAATTTCCATATAGACTGCAGGAAAAATTAACATAATGCTAATTACTATTAGTTTTCTTAGTACACTTGATGAACATGATGTGTTTCTCACCTTCTGAACATTAACAAATATTGGATTAAAGCACTGTGCTAAGGTACTTCAACTATCTGCTCTTTTATACACATTCAGACACACATTTTATGAACTATGTGAGATGACATACACTGCTTGGAGAATATACTCTAGATACAATATGTTCAGTAACAAAATTAAATAGATCTTAATCATATGCAAGCACAAAATCTCTTAGAATACTGTCACATTTTTCAAGCATGAAGATAAAAACTCATTTGGAGTTCACAGTGGCATCTGTTTTTCACTCAGCTAGTATCATACATTTTCCTCTGCTCTAAGCTATGCATACAGCATATGAAAAACATGCTATGGCACAAAAAAATGGCACTTCCAGAGTGATATGTTAAGTAAAAAACACATTTCCATTTATTTTCCCTTTTAGCTTTTGGAACATAAACAGCCATATAACAATGTTACTTGGTATTTTTATTACTCCTACATAAACTCAAATACAAGTAACAATTATTTTTAACTTAATAGTGGAGAAATGAAATAGCAGGTTAATAGCTTAAAAAGCTACCATATTACAGTGCAATAATACCATTTTCAAAATAAAATATGAGGATATCTCAGCTCAAGAACTAACATTTAACGTTTAAATATCGGGGTTCTCCATCCATTCAGCACATAGCAAAGTCACGTAAATCCGTGAGGTGAACACCCAGCTATCACCTCACCTAGAGGCTTATTTCAGGACCAGCTGCGTGACACAGAAAAGCTTTTTCCTGTTCTTCTGCTCAAAGAAAGGCCTTTCATTAGTCTCAAAGGAGAAATCTAACGCTGCCACGTGCTGAAATACCTCACCGTCACTTGGTGCTTCAGAAAAGCCTGCTGTTTGTCCTCACACTCTTCACGCAAGTGTGACTGTTTCTCTCTAGTTAACAAATTTTAGCTTGCATTAAACCTTATCAGTAAACATGGCAGTACTGCAAAATCAGCAATTAAGGCCTCAATAGCTTCCACCAATTAGAGCTGTTGTGTGCCAAGAGCTACAGCAGAGACAGATTGTGCGCCGGGTTTATTAACTCATTCTTTTTGCAGTGGAACAGCCAAGTGCCTCTTTTCTGGCCACATTAAAGTACATATAGTTGCATTACAGTGACATACGCCTCTGCCTTAAAAAACACAACAAACCCCCCAGAAGGCTGTGAATTTTTCATTTGGGAGCTTTCATATCTATACTAAAGGGACTACTATCTCTATAAGTGAAATACGATCTAGCACTGCTATACCTGTTGCTATGCAGACAGCACTTACTGGTTTCAGCTTTGAACCCTTTAAATGAAATTGGTTTTCCGCCTCTGTTTGTACCCTCATCCCTTATCAGTGCTTTCCCTGATGCCAAAAAACCTTGCACAATATAAAAGATCTGATGGAGACTTCATTCACGAGTGACTGTTTCTTCATCAGTTTGGGGCGGGGGGAAGAAGGGAACTGTTCCAACCAAGCTTCAGAAAGCTATTTGCATAGACATGATGGCAGAAAACAATCACAGGTTTAGATGGAGAGAAATCTTTAAGTGAAAAAAAAAAAAATACCATGAGACTTTGAAGGATAGCTTTAACATTTCAGATGTTGGAGTGTAAGCTCTTTCAGGCAGAGACCACAATGCTGTTAGGCATTTCTATTCTCCCCAGCACAGTTGAACAATGATTAATTTGCACTGCAGCACTAGAAATCATGAACAATTATAAGCTGTGGTTCTCCAAAGTGCTGCGTACCTTCAGCACCTTTTTTACTTAAATTCAGATAAAGATGCAGATCTACAAGAAGTCATATTATGAAAGTCCAGATTTCCTTCAGCAAGAGAACATGCATTTAAGACAAAATGTTAGAGAATGTCATTCACTGCATCTGTTAGGATAACTAGAATGCAATATTAACAGCAATTCACATAACAGTGTCCATTTAATATGATCATTAATATTTCAGACTGATTCTGAAACTGAAGAAAAAAGAAGATGCATATGTAACAAAATTTATATTTAATGAACTTTAATTGCTCTAACTAGGGCACAGGGATTAAAGGCCTACGCCTAAGGCATCTGGTCCTGAGGACAAAATATAACACAACCATTTCCATTTTTGGTTTCAGAAATTAAGTTTTTTAACCCTCCAGATTCTGAAGAAAAGCTGAAGCATGAAATCAGAACAAATCCCACTTACATGGGATGCATTCCTAAAACTACTTATCTACCTAGCAAAATAATTTTGAATATGAGGTACTGCTCTGCCCAGCTTACTTTTTAATAGCATTTGCTGGGATTGATAGAATTTTATGAAATTGCTGTAATGAAGGACTGAATGAAACTTGATCAAAACATTCACTGCTATGATAAGCCCTGTGGCTGGTGTGTGAGACCTGCAAACACACACACCTTCAGCGATACTTGCACAACCAAGGGCAGATCTGGCCTTCTTTATCAGAGGTCTTTCCTCCATGTCTTTATATAAATTCATTGCAAGCCTAACTTAATGAATAAACAGTAGTGACAAAAATTAAGAAACTCTTGGCAATTAGGCATTGCTAGCTGAGCTTCCATTTTCACTATTTCAGTCACGATCACCTAACAGCTATGCAGTAAGCTACGCTTTGTTTTATAGCTCTCTAAAGTTGACTTCAAAGGGTGGCTAGCAGCATTCCCCATCTCAAATCTCCTGTTTAACTCACTTCATCCATTGTGCATTCGGCTCAGCCGTGAGCATCAGCGACAGTGTAGCTGTGGCACTGAGGGTTATTAGCTCATGTCAACGAAAGTTAATATCATTTACAAATTTTTACATTTTCCTGAACTTAAAAGTCTGACATGTACTGAAGGAGGCTGTATTCCCTCATATGCTTTTTTACCAACAAGCAGATATTTGGCCCATTAGTCCATCAGTACAAGTAAATCAATTAAGTATATTAAGATGTTTATCTGTTTGTTTAAATGAGAATGGGTATTTATTCTTTCTAGTAACTTCCAAATTACAGAACAAAAAAGTGTTAGTTTGCTATCAGAAGGTCAATTATTTATTACCTATGCTGGTCTAGAAAATGTTTCAGGTAAGTCAGAGGTGGGAAAAAAAAAAGATTCTGAAGAATTGAACAAAAGGCATCACCTATTTACAGTTTTAAATTCTATTTTGTTTTGTAGCAGAGGATAGATTCACCCTGAGTAATTTTTTTTAGAAGAAATTACTATAACTCACAAAATAATATTATGTAGAAACACAGCAGAAATGACTGACTTTTCATTTCAGAGAGAAAAAAAACCAGGCAAGAATTATTTGCTGACATAAAAAATTCTGGAAAATAAACTTCCAAACCCATTTTGAAATGTATCTAACCTCTGGGTTCTCTTGGGATATACACTGCATTATGTTATGATCATGTAAAAATCATGTCAAAAATATTTACAAGTAGCATTTACTTTTCTCTTTTCTCCTTCAGTTCAAAAAATCCCAAAGCAATACATCTAAACACTGTAGGTATATTATTGTATAAAAGCTGCTAGAGTAATATTTATCCTCAAATAAGTATATTGTGAGGTCCACCGGTATAAATTTTCCTCTCATTGCCTGTAAATCTCATCTAAATCTATTCCATGGCTGCTCCACAGATTCCTCCTTATGTCTGACTGCGAGGCTTCCACTTTCAATGCACCTCAGATTCCTCATTCCAATAGTTTAGCCAATGTTCTCCACCAGCTGCTAAGCTGTTACCATTAGTTACAGCTCCCTTTCACAATTTGTAAGCATTATCTCATCCCAAATGATTAGGAAGTGTCTGAAAAAAGTCATCTCTAATGATACTCCACAGGCATTCAGACCTATTTCTTCAAAATAACCTAAACCTTCTGAACTGGCCGTGACTCCGCACTATCCCGTTTGACCTCCGGGTCTTGGACAAGCCCTGTAATGTGCAATAGCTTATATTCTAGAAACAGAGCCTTTGCATTAACTTAGACACTTTACCTTCAAAAAACTGCAGTGTTCTTCTTTATTAAAAACTCTGGGACCATAAAAATAATTCCATTCCTGCTTTTCTGTAACAACATCAGATTAGAGCAGTCTGCTTCCCTTCTTTTGCTCCTTATTCCTTCTGCTACATTTTTAAATATTTGTATATTTAATACATCATACGTCATTATTCAGAATAACAGCTGTCAGAGATTCTGCTCCACCAGAAGTTAGATCTCAGAATTTTTTACTCTGTGTTTTACAAATCTCACTTGCACTAATTCTCACCAGCTAAAATTTACATGCAAGGGTAGATTTATTGCTGAGAATCCTTTTGCCTGTTGCACAGCTTTTCCTGTAAAAATGTTTGATCTTAGGACTTGTCAGAAGCAATTAAAAATGTACCTACACTGAGCAGAGAGATCTAATAAAAGCAACTATTACATACACCTGAAACAGATTATCTAGTTCATCTACATGTTCACATTTAAAGCAAAAGTAGTTCCCCTGCTCTTATTTTTCTTTAGGATGGATCTACATTAGAACTTTCTTATTAGGGATCTATATTAGAATTTTCATTATTAAAAAACCCCTAAGCATCCAGATTATTCAATGATTGGGAAAATATAACGTGATGAAGGAGCTGGGCTTCATTAAATACATTACTCTCCAAGTGTGTTTCAACTACTAAGCATCGTATTAGCAAAGGCTACCCAGTATATTTTTCAACCTTCTTCTTTGAGCTATGACTGACTGATGAAGATAGGAATCATTCAGTGATCTCATAGTGACTTCTTTTCTGCAGAAAATACACTTTTTTTTTTTTTTTTAATTATAGGTAAACCAGTACCCTGACAATACTGATTGTTACAAATCTTTTTCTGGGAGTGTTCACACTAGCATTACTGTTATGGACTAACCATAATTTGATTTTTCTCTCTTTTTTCTCCTTTTGTAACCTTATATATTTCCTCTCAATACATGTTTCTGTAGTGCTCTTTTATTGCACATATTGTGTAGGCAGATTTCCTCAAGCAACGACGTATTTTGTCATCTCTACAAGTGGATTCAACTGATTCACCCTACAGCCTTTCTCTCCAGGACCATGCAAATGCATGGTCCCCATGCTAAGCTCCAAGGTATTTTGGATAAAACACACAAATTAAGACTAAGTATTAGAATTGCTTAGCAGAATGCTTCACATAAGCCTACAGAGCAAGGCTTTTCCAATTTTTCTGTGGAAAAATATGTCTTTTATAAAATTTTGAGATGAGAAATCTCTGATGTTGTCTCAAAATCTGACCAGTCACTGACCCACTGCACTGGGAAAGGAAAAAGATGCTGCAGTAACAGCAGTAACATCTTTAACACTTCTCCCTTTTTTAAAGTAAGGTTGTTACATTGTGACATGTATTTGACAAATATAGCTGATTTCTGCATGGCTGGGGTCAGATATTTACATCCACGATTGTAGACCGGCAATCCAAGAATTTATGAAATTGTCTCATGCACTGTATTCAGCTTTCAGAACTGTTCTGCCAAATACGATGTGAAAAATGTTACCTTAAACATTTCAGTATCTACTTTAAAAAGTGAAACCCTTCAACACTTTAGATCTTGTGCTACAATTCTGTCAAGGCAAAAGAGACATAAGGCCTATCAAAGTTATCATCCTCAGACTTCTCACATTCCTATTCCTGACATTTGTTTCTAAGATGAAAACTGAAAACTGATGAGCAACCATTTCTATCAGTAAGATCTGGGGGAAAAATGCAAAATATTTACCTTCTTTATATACCAAAATCTAAAATAAATTACTGATACCTGAACAAATCCTGACTGTAAAAAGAGACATTTCATAGAAGAATTCAATGAAATACAACCAAAAGTTTACTTTTTCAACCAAAAGTAAAAGTCTTCATACAACATTAAAACAGACAGTGACCCTGTCTGAGCAGGGAGGTTAGGCGAGGTGACCACCAGAAGTCCCTTTCAACCTCAGCCATTCCATGGTTATAAAATTCAAATTACTAAAACCTGAATTATCCCAATGTCTTGCATACAGTTGTAGCACCTAATAATATTTTGACCATAATCAGCATTAGTCAACCTCCCATTTCAAAGGGCAACTTAACAAGAGTTTATAGTTGAGACAGGTAAAATAAAGAAATTATGGACGAAAAGAGATTATACTAATTTTACAAACAGAAAACTTAAGCTCAGAAAGCCTGTTTCCCATTTACACTAACCGCATTCACTATGTTGGCAGTATAAGGGGTCTTAACACAGCTTTAAATTTAATTTATGTAGTGTACAGTGGGCTTAGTATAACTGAGAATAAGGCTGGAATGAGTCAAAGTGCTCAAGATTACAAATTATACCTCTGAAAAAGACTAAAACTTAACTTTTCTTATAGAGAGTCCAACATATAAGTACAAAGATTTTTGTCTTCTCTAAAGAGGTTATTTCACTAACAGTGCAAAAAGCTCTAAAATACATTGTGTAGTTTAAGATACTAGATATACAGAAAATAAAACTCAGTAAAATATCTTTTATTTTAATTATCTTGTTGCAACTATGGTAAATTAACCTCCACCCTTTGTTGTTAGGGTGTTTATTGTCATACTATTATATATTATACATATCGTATGCCTTATTATCATACTAATCTAGCAATAAATAATTTAGGATGTCAACTTCAGTTAAAATGGAAGCTTTCTCCTCTTTTTAGGCACTGTACAAAACCCGTAATTATGATCACTCATTCAGAAAACTCTTTTGTATTCTTATGCTGTAAGACTTCATGTACTCTTTTCTCTTTGCAAGAAAAAAAGTGTTTAAGTGAGAAGAGAGAATATACCAATTCACTCTGAGGGCAGGGAACCTCAGAGAAAATATGTCTCAAATATAAAAAAAACTCCAGGGACAAACCACAAAGAGTATTAGAAGTATCAAGGGCTTCCTGCTCAAAGATGGTACAAATTTGGTTCTACAGTAGAGGCAACCTTTCAATAGTAAACTTTGCTATTAATTCTTTTTGCAATGAACAGGTAGGGGGAATATCTCAAAGAGTCTTTCCTCCAGTAGGCAAAGTGTGCAACTTTTTTCCCCACGTCTAGTCAATTCTGAGTGCTGCTAATTCCTCACTGACATGTTAATGAATACAACCTTTCCAAAGTTCAGTGCAGATAAGCCAGAGATGATGAGGGACAGTTTGGCAACTGAGCAACAGAGAGAAAGAAGATCAATCTTTTAAAAGATTTACACGCTTCCCTTAATTATCTTCCTAATTTATGTGCATCTGAAGTGAACAGTAATTCCTGTGAGGCTCCATTTGCATGGGTTTGTAACCTCTCAATATGACGGCAATCATGTTTCACACCTTACAATTGTTAAATAGCATCAAAACCTGGAAGACTTATTTTGCAGTGGAGATCACTTTCAAAAAGAAGTCTATTTCATTACTAGCTTACAGACTGCGTTTTTCCCCCTTCAGTTCTAAGTAGACTTCAAAATTCCCATTCATCTTCAAAACTCTTCAGTAGTAGTTTCCAAGTCTCCAAGAAAGCGATCCTACCCTATCCTAGTCAGAGTAAGAGTACTCCTGGAGTCAGTAGATTCCATTCTGATGCCAGCTGCATATCTCACTGTTTGGAAATCTCTTGACTTGTACAAAGTTTTCAGATTGGGTTTACGATCTGCACTTATCAATCACACAGATTTTCTTCTCAGACATGATGTGTGAATATGCATTCTGAATAATAACAAAGACGTTAACTGAAAGCAAGCATTTATGAGCACAAGATATGGTTACTTCACACACTCTACTCTCACTCAACTCCTTTTTAGAAGTTTGCAATTTTGTCCTACTATATAAAAACTTTCTCCACAATAACAAAAGGTTTCCTTGTATTCCTTTATTGACTTTCTTCAAGAAATTTCATATTATTTAGAGCTGAAGTACGTATTTTTCTGGAAAAAAAAATTTCAACCAAAGTATGATTCATTACAATAACACACCTCAGTCTTTTTTAATCTTAGAGCTGCACTGCAAGTTGAAAATACTAAAAACATAAAAGGCAATAAAACATTTACAATTATTATTTTAAATAGAACATATATGAAAGGCTATAGTATTCAGAAAAACACACATGTTTTGATTCAATAACACCTTATTAATTCAAAGAACAGTGAGGAATATAATTCAGCATCCATACATATAAAAGTATTTCTCGTCTTCAACAAAGAGAATATTTTACATTGCTTGCTAAGACTGCATAGAAGTATATTAACTGCATTGTGACATTTGTGAAAAGCTGATCTTTCACACAGCCTAAAATGAAAGGCAAACTTTCCAGGGTAATGTAGACTCCAGAACGTTTTTTGAATTCTATTTTCTTTTTAAAAAGAGCATTTCAAGGCATGCTTTTTTTTTTGAAGTGTCCCATTAGTACCTATCTAAAATATATTCTCTACACACAGTCACATATATAAATGTATAACTAACTGACTCACATATGCTGTTGCCTGGATATGTTGTTGCCAGGCAACAGCTATAAAGCATTTTGCACTGCTTGCAAAAATCTGAATGAATGATTCGAAGAGAGATTATTTCTAAAAAACTAGGAAGAAAACTCACTACTGGAATTACATGAATAATTCCTTGTATATTTCAAGGATTCATAGAGAATGTTCCTTCCATAATTACCGATTTCAGAAAGGACAATTCCTTTGAGTAGGATTTGAAGGGCATTTTACAACAAGGAAATTCATGTTCTATGCATGTGGCTAATGTTCCCACATGGACGCTGAACCAAAGTCACCAAAGTTAATGAGTTCCTTAAATTGATTTCAGGGTCTTTTCACTGGGTCCTTTCATCACATTTTAAGGCCCATCAAAGGATAAAAATGACAGACTCCTAAATGAAAAAAAACAGAAAGCCATTTCTTATAGGAGATACAAGTAAATTCTCAATAAAATTTTACCATCTCACAACATGCAAGTGAAAGAGAGCATCTGTACAAACATTTCTTTGTGTAATCTTCATACAGCTAAAGTGTAATCTCACTGAGGCTAATGGTATTACACACAAGAGTAAAAATAGAAGCATCTATAATCCATTGATAACATGAATGTGATATGCTATCTACAAAAGGGAACTATTTGTCTCTTTAAGTAAGTGCCATCCATTACAAAATTACTAGACCTTTGGCTATCACACCTCTTGGGAATTAAGAAGTGGAAAAGCACATCAAGAAAATTAACTGGGAAACACAGCAACTTCAACATGCTTGCCACAAGCCTGACTCACAGGTTGTTTTGAACACAAACACGAGCATAGAAAGTTGTTGGACTTTTTGTTCTTTTTCACTGTGTTTGCAAGATATTTCTTTCAATTTCCTGTAAAATATGCTTAATCAATAATAACTGGTCAAAAGCTCAAGATGATTGTTCTTTTCATAATGACCAAATTGAAAATCCACATATTTTCCATTTAATTCTTCAAAACCATTCACTTAACTGTAGCAAGAAAACTGAATTATTGGTATTTTAAATGATATTTTCAGTATTAAGTAGCAAATGTGACTAGCTTCTTTAATGATTACAGTTAAATCCTTTTAACTCCATATCTCAGGTTGTCTTGAACTATCATGAAAAAGAAACCCCTTTACATGGAAGGAATCTGGAATCTAAATCCTGTCCATCTGGAGCTTTATAAAAATTAAAATAAATTCATTATAAATAGGAATTAAGGTTTTATAGTTTCATTTGAATTCCTTTCATGCTTCGAGATGTAATTCATAGTTTACGTCACCAGTCAGGGTGCAGTTATATAAAAGGCAATCTTGGTGCTTCCCAACAGACTGAGCACATTTCCCACAGCCAATAATATAAAATAATCTATGGAAAGGATATCCACTCTAGGTGCACTACTTGCTTTTAGCCTTTCATGTGTTTGTTTGTTTCTTAGTACAAGCTATGGCAACTCAAAGAAATAGAAGAACCTTTACTTTGCCCTCTGTATTCATCATGACCCACTTGCAGAGCCAGTGCGATCAATCACTGTAATCTCAAACCCAGGACATTTTGCAGGTCCCTTCGTTTTCTTCACCCTAAATATACTCACAATATCAATTGAATGTTAGGATTTTGTAAGACACATCGTGCATTATTTCAAGAGGAACCAAGCTGCAGAGGTTCACATTCACAGCATTTGCTAATGCTGATTGATTGAAGATGGGGTTAACAGCAGAAGGAGAAACACTATGTTCATTTCCAGAAAAGGTACCTGTAATGATCTTAAAGTATGGTTAAAAATAGGGGGGCTTATAATGTAAAACTTCTAATTTGGTGACTAAGAGCAATCTACTATTTATTACTCCATCAAGACTAACTGGCAGGTACAATTTTCTCTTTGGATAGGTGTATTAGAGAATAAACTGAACCACTCAGAAAATAATTCTACTTGGCATCTGGAAACACAGAAAAATTAGTAGTTATTAACCAACTGAGTGAAAATTTCCAACAGATAGGATTCTTTTGTTCTACGGCCAAGGCGTGACCAAACAAACAAAAAAAAAAGACAAAAACAAACAATAAGATTATGACTTCGAAGGTTGATATGGGTCAAAACAAGACTATCAAAGTGACACAATGCTCATTTTGAATTAGACTTCCTAACGTGACATCAAATTGTTTTTCTTCTAAGAAACACCACTTCAACAAGGCATGAAATCCTCACAGCTTAGTTTATTAGGAAGCAACATAAAGAATTCCAATCTGCTACAAGAAAGTTTCAGCCTATAAGAACAGCCATTGCAGTAGAAAATTGTGTCATATGAATTTTAATGTGACACAAGTATGAAAGATTCCAAAAGAACAAAGGCAGCACAGTCCTGTACCACACTACACAAATGACCTATTCTGATCTGAACAGTACACCACATTACAATGAAATTTATTTCAAAGAAGGGTCACATAGGTCAAATGTAATGGCTGCAAGAATTAGTATTTCCTTTATGTAGTGTTAGAGAAAAGCAAAATATCAAACAGTGTGGGAATGCTAGGGCACCAAAAAGAACGGCATATTTAGGCTGCAGGGAAACAGATTTTATAAAGATGTTTTAATTACAGTCATCCTCACTGACTACAGTTTCTACTTTTCAAAGACTGTGGTACCTCAATGAAGGTGTGATGTATACATGTGAGCTTGCCTACTACATAACCTTTAATGTACATTTGAAATTTCCAGGCACCAGAGAAGTTTCATGTACACTTCATGCTTAACAAAAGCAAGGAGATAGGCTAAGTGGTCCAACAGGCTGGATGTCTCTTCATGGCCTGATATCTCCATGGCAGAAACCATCATATTCCCAGATGTCGGAATACAACAACAGGGAGACTTGTAAAGCTCCTCAGCTGACTATCCAGCCTTACAACAAAAGCTACTTTAACAATATAAAGGTATCAAAACAATGAGGTCTACCTGAAAATACTGGACTGTCAGAAAACATACAGAAATCCATTACAATGTAAATTGAATGGTAAATGAGCACTTAAGAATTACAGTGATAAGCAGGCAAAAAAAAAATTAATGATCAGGTATCGCTAAACAAAAATTAAGGGCAAATTCTCACAGTTCTTCTTGACGTGTATTTCCATCAAGATTTAGGCATCATCTTTGTCTTCAAATCACTTTTCTGAACATAATCACCTACTGATAGGAAAACAACTCTGAGTCCTGATTTCACGCATACTATGAATACAATTTACAGGTATGTGGGGAGTAGGCAGACAGGGTAACAAGTACTTAAAGCAAGGTATAGCCATAAATAGCCAGAAGTAAACGTTATACCTTGATTTAAAAAACAATCATAAAGATTTTCTATTTTACAATTAGATGAAGATTTAACACTTGGGTGTTTTGAAAATTCAATTTTTTGAAAACTAAATTCTATATGAAAATTCACCCCAAATCAAAGCTTGTTGTTGTGCATATTTTTTCAATAAAATGAAAATATTCTATTGAAGTATCTTCCATTTGATTTCTAGCCAGAACTCCCTCAGTCACAAAACAAGACAGAATAAAAGCTGAATTGGAAGAATTTCCGTAATGAATTGGCTACCAGCCTAAAGGTTAGAATTAGTTTTATTGCCCCAGTCTACCACAAAATGTGGTATTAGACACCTCCGCTCTCCAAGTTCTAATCAATCTGCTTTTCAGGAGATTTTGAAATATTCAAAGAATGTAGACTATTATGACCAAAAAAAAAACACCCTAGGAACTTCCATTGTGCAGGAAAGAAACATAACTAGCAAGAGATAAAATTCTATTAACATACTTTAAAATTATCTTAGCCTTAGTTTCCAGAATCTATAGGCTCTCGTCCCTCTTTTTAGTATTTTTTGGAGGTTAAAAATAATCATTTGCTAACAGACATTTATATCCCTGAAAACGGATGTGTTCACCTACATCATGATGGCTTCAGTGCAAGTCATTAAGGTTTGGACTTGGTGACAGACATAAAGGAAAAAAATACAAACCCTTAATGTTTCACTTTGTGAATAAAAATTGCATTAATTTAGATATTCAATCCCAAGAATCCAATTAGCTACGGATATATACACACATATTCATACCTTTCAACCATCACACTAATTTGAATTTTGATGTTATTTTCTATAAAATGAAATCCCTTTAAAATTGTATTTAATAGATTTATTAAGATGTGCATTTCCATATGTCATAGTTAAGCTTATACTACCACCTGCCTGAGGCTGTATAGTCTGAATTGTCACCCTCACACACTTCAGTAGAAGAAAATCCTCCACAGACATCGTATGAACTGTTTCCCTTCTGCTTAGTAGAAGTACGATAATCATTACAACCATGAATAATATCCAGAAAAAAGTTATACGTGTGCCCCTCAGAAAATCAGATTGACATCATCAAACAAAATATTCAAGGTACGTAAGATATTCTGCAATGAAATATCACTGTCTTCGTAATTTTTTTTACACACTTCAGCAAGTATCATCCAAGATTACTGTGATTTGAACTCTACATTTGTTGCATATATGCCACAGACATAGGTATATAAAAGTATCTGCATACATAGAGATATGCATATGCATAATTTCACACTTAAAGGACACTGAGATAGCTTCAAACACAGATTTGCAAACCAAATAGCTTAACTCTGCTTCCAACTACTAACATCAAGGTGATGGGATAGCATCACCTCTCTACGTTGTGTTGGGCCCATCTAATAACACTGCTGAGCGGAGGAAAAACTGATGAGCAAAGGTTAAGCAGAGGACTACCAGAAAAAAACTAAGGCTTAGAAATCACTTCTTCAGATAAAATTAATGCTTGACTGATGCATAGAGTGACTTTGGGGTTGCAAAATCATTAGTAAGAGCATCCGTTCTCTTTGGATTTACACCATTGCTCAAACATTTGTAGCTGAGGCCATTAAGCATTTGGACCAAACTTTCCTGTGCTCTTTTGGAATTAACAACCCTGCCAAGTCACCAAAGTGCTCCAAAGGTCAATTTATGATTAGTGTCCCACCATCCTGCACATTGTGTCTGCAAGCAAAGCACAGCATCTGGGGGGAAGGGAGAGAGGGGGAGAAGGAGGAGGAGATAAATATTAGCTCACAGATAAGCTCACAGAACACTTCTAGGAGGAGGGCAGATTTCACATGGTGCCTCTCTATTAGCTTTCAGGGGAAGCCTAGGGACCACCTCCCTGGAAGGGCGAGAAGGTAGGGACTCTGCACTTTTCTGCACATCCGAAGAAAAACTGAAAGAGTAAACCCAAAGAAGAACCGCAGACCTCCTCCCAGCCTCAGCCAGGTGTAGTCTCAAACCAACAGGGACTTGGACCTTTTCGGATTATTGACAACAATAGTAGCTGTGCAAGCCAGCAAACCTTCTTGTTCTCTCACACACAAAGGGTAAGAGACAGCCCAAACTGATGATTCCCTGGACCGACTGAAGTTTAGAAAAACCTGACCCTTGCACATACTCTGCTCCAACTTCACTATCTTTTCAAGGTGTCCCGCACCCCTTCGGGAGAAGAGCCCATAGCCAATCTGATAACACGGTGTCGCTGAGCATCCCGGTAAGCACTGAGTACACCCACCCTCACCTAAGAGGCTGCCCCTGGTTTTTATCACTGTCAGCCTCTGCATTTGCCTTGAGGTCCATGAGACTGTCACCCGCGTCCCTCCCTGCCTGACCCCAGCTCGGTGCAGGCTCCCACTCCCAAGTTCCCCATGCCCCAGGGCAGAGCACCACCACAGTTCCACGCCCGCTTTTCTCTGTTACTATCGGGCTGCTATGGTACCAGCAGAGCGTCTTCTGACCCTGCCCTGATTCAGAACATCCCTCTCCAAAATGGGAGGGAGAGACGGAGGGAGAATCTGTGCACAAAGTTTACAGATCCTGCCTGCGCCTTCCTCTCCCCACCCAAGCCCTTGCCGGAGGCAGGAGAGCGAGGGACAGGGGAGCGCAGGGAGCCCAAAGCGGGTGTCAGCCCCGACCTGGGCTGGAGGGCTCGAGGAGGACCGGGGCACGGGGCGCAGTTTTTCGCGGACAGTGACCCTGGCGGGCGACCGCTGAGACAGAAGGGAGGAGCGGCGCCTTACCGGAGAAGAGAGCAACCGGCTCTCTCCGAGGCGCAGTGGCAGCGCATCCCCACCGACCCCTACGGTGCTGGGAGCAAAGTCCAAGCCGCGGCAGCGAGAGCAGCAGCAGGTCGCCGCGCCCCGCTCTGGCGGCCCCGGCCCGGGGCACCGCCGCCCCCCAGCCCGGAGAGGCGACAGCCAGAGCCTCGCCCCCACCCCGGGCAGGGCCGGCGAAGGGAGAACGAACTCACCCCCAGCTTCCTGCTGCGGATTTTCACGTAGCCCTGCTTGACTATATCGTTAAAGTTGGAGGCCATGGCAAGCGCTGCCTGCTTCCTCCCCTTCGCGCCCGGAGTCCTCCTCCTCCTCCTCAGCCACCGTCTCCTCCTCCTCTTCCCCCGGGCCCTCCCGGGTGCCGCTGGCCGCTGGCTCCAGAGGCGCTTCTGGCATCCAGGCAGCGGCAGCCGCCGCGCTCCGCTCCGCCCGCGCCGTTCTCCTCCCGCGGCCGCTCCACTCACGCCGCTCCGCTCCGCTCCGC
>WBMZ01002017.1:0-97528 GCA_013400975.1 Atrichornis clamosus
GCTTCAGGGGGCTTCCCCCGGACTGTACCATTCCCGCCTTACCCGGCCCCACGAGCTGCCGCGGGGGGGTTCCGGGGGGAGTGGTGTTACCGCTCTCCCACCTTCCTCCCCCTCTCCCCGTGCGTGGTACGGTCCACCCCTACCTCTCGGCGCCCTCACTTCGCCCTCCCGGCGGAGCCGCGAGTGGCTGGGGGGGGAGCCATAGCCGCTGCCTCGTCTTCCCGCTCCGTCCGCCCTCCCCTGCTCCCCCCCCACGGGCCGGACACAGTTGGTTTATTCCGAGAAGCCGGCCGGTCTGCTCCCCTTAAACCGCTGGGTCTCGCACGTCTTCGGCCATTTCCGACCGAACCGGCGGAAGTTGCCGAAGTGACGGCGGAACTTAACGAAGGGAGGCGGAGATAGCCGAAGCGGGGGCGGAGATAGGCGAAGCGGGGGCGGAGATAGCCGAAGGGTTGAGGGGCGGGGAGCAGCGAGACTCTCGCCTCCGGAACCTGCCGGGAACAGCCGAAGCTCCCCCCAACCTCGACTCCTGCTACTGCGCACGCGCGCCGCGCCCGAGCGGTTTTCCCGCCTAAAAGGTGGGCGCGCGCTCCTGTCGCTCACACGCTCCGCTCCCCTCAAGGAGGAGCCGCCATGTCAGTGGCCGACGCTGCCTCAGAGGGGCAGCCGCAGCCCGGCCCTGTGGCCACACAGCACGGTGTGTCCCCCAAAAACCCTGTCACCGTGCCCCTATGGAGCTCAGTCCACGCATTGCTGTGTGTCCTCCAAGAACTCCGTCAGGGTGCCCCCATGGAGCTCAGTCATGCCTCTGGCCAATGGTGAGGTGAACACAATGGTTGCCACTGCCCCCCTGAGAAACGTCCAGGTGCCTCCTGGCAAAAGGGGTTATGAAAAAAACTCCATTGTGGGAAATTGATCCCCCAATACTAAAATATCCCTGCAGTTTGGAGTTTGTTAGAAAATAACATCCAGATCCCAGCTGGAGGGTTGGTGTGAAGAGCGTCAGTGGCTAAACGTTGTTAAGTCATAGGAGCTATGTAAAAATCAGTAACAAGTACCAAACATAGCATGCAACAGATGGTAACTGAAGCAAAAGAGGGAAAAAAAGCAATGAAGAAATAAAGGGAGAAAAAATAGGCAAGTAACAGTGCCAGGACCTTCTCACAACAAAGCCACGTCACACAGGTTCAGTCCTCTGTTTATGCGCTCTAATTTTATATTTTAGGGGCTCCATGAAAGGCATTCGTATCTGTGGGAATCAAATTCCATCCCAAAACACACAATCTGACAACTTTGGGGGAATCAGAGAGTTTTTCACAGGAAGAAATGGAATTTTATCTCCAGGAGCAAAGAGGGTGGTATGTTTCTGGCCACAAAGCTCCAGGAATCTCAGCTTTAATAAAACATGAGCACTTCAAAACGGTGAAAAAAAACACTTTTCCATTGCTCTGCACTTTTTAACAGTCATTTACACATGTGTAAAGAATGCAAGGAGAAACTAACTTTTATTTTGAGATGAAAAACCAGTGAGGGGTGAGGCAGGGGCACAGGTCTGCCCTTTGATAAACAATACAAAATCCAATCTCGCCGCAGGGAACACGCTGTACGGAAGGGCAGGAATAGGTACTGCAAGTTCAAAGGCTCTAAGAAACTATACTTTTGTATTTTATCGGGACAAAAATAAAAAAGACTATGACTATTGCACAGCATAAAGACAAAATTAACATCCGAATCACTGAACACACCCACGTTGTCCTACCACACACATCTGTTCCCACTGTGCCACAGCTCCGGCGTTTGTATTCCACCCTGATCTACCTGGAGGTCTGCATGAGGAAACAGGGAGAAAATAATTCCCTTCAGGTCTTCAGTGAGGAAGAAACACCAGCGAAGAATGCACACTTCAGGGACAACTCAGGAGAACAATTCTTCTCCCAGCTCCCCAAAGAAAACAAGCTGTCAGGATTAGCAGCCAGCCTGGCAAGTCTCCCTTTCAGGAAGCGCTATCAAGGCTATTACAGATTATATTGACAGAGGCACCTTCTGATTTAATCCCCTTCTCTGTGTGCTTCCCCTTCTTACTCTAATAGGAGATTGGTATTACAGGGGAGTTTTCATCTTCCCTTCCACCAAGTGAAAAATCCACTGCTCCGCTGCCTTCTGTTTATCCCAAAAGAAAAATTGCCGTGTTCAAATACCCTAATTCCACACCTTTTCTGCCATCCGAGCTTTTGTTTTCTCATATACAGGTAAAACTTCCACATCTGAAATGGATCTTAAAGGGCAGAGTCTTCAACCTATGATGAATAATAGTTTAAACAAGAAAATAAGTTGCAGACAAAGTTGCCTGGCTCTTTCCTGGCAAGGAAAATGCTTTTACTCCTATCAGCTCGAAACCTGTTTTCCCAAAGGAACAGACTCAATTCACAGTGCCAGTCCTGTTAAAGACTTTGAAACTCCACGGTGACCTTGAGTTGAGGGGGTGGAGGACTAAAAACACTAATTTCCTGCTGTATGGAAAGGTGCAGGTGCAAAGCAAAGCCACCTAAAAAGCAGCTGCAATTCAGACCTTGGCCTTGTGTTCGACCTTTAGGAAAAAAAATCTTCCCTGTGAGGGTGGTGAGGCCCTGGCCCAGGTTGCTCAGAGAAGCTGTGGCTGCCCCATCCCTGGAAGTGTCCAAGGCCAGGTTGGATGGGACTTGGAGCAACCTGGGATAGTGGAAGGTGTCCCTGCCCATGGCAGGGGATGGGACTGGATGAGCTTTAAGGTCCCTTCCAATCCAAACCAGTCTGGGATTCTGCTCACAGAAGCACTTAGACACCGCTGTATTATTTCATACTGGGAACCTCCCTTATATTACCTTTCAAGTTACCCTGCAGCTGCAACTGAACACAGCGAATGCTATCACACCTTTGTGTCCTCCTCTCTACTTACATGATCCTCACTTTCTCTCTTTTCCTTATTCGCATCAAATTCCCTCTTCCTCATCTCGCTTCCTCCTAAGCATGTCTTGCATCCTGGTGTCTCCAATCTGCTCTAAATTACATTGAGTCATTGCAAGCAGGTATTAAGGAGTTTCAGAGCCAGCTAATGCACATTTCTGTGGCACACTTCCATGGCCTGAAATAAACCTCAGAAAAACATGGAACAACAACCCTGAGCTTCCATCTTTTCCCTGCTGCAATCCTTTTGGTACATCTATTTTAATCTCTTTCTCCTCCCTTCCACAGGAGATGGTACCGAGGTCGGACCATCTGTGGATTTTACAAGTTTCATGGAATGTTTTCAGACCGCACTCTTAACCTCAGACACTCCTATCGGATTTCATAGGATTCAGCCACTTTTTAGCCCGAGGGTGCTGTAGGTGCTAAATAGATTATCTACATCTCTCAGCCACTATGGAACAACTACACAGCAAAGCTCAGTATTTAATCCTGCTGAGACTCCAACTGCTTTTGGCCACCAGGTATCCCACGGCTTCATGAGAGGAAATGTTAATCTGGAATGCTGGCCAAACTCCAGTTTAGGTAATTATATTCTGACAATGTACATTTTCCCTGCAGTTTTTTAATGGATATGGAAATTTTCTTTTTCTTTCCTTACTTTATGTCATAAAAGCAGTGGCCTGGTCATGCTCCTGCTGTTGGAGCAGCTGCCAGGCTTTGCAGCTTAAGTAGCTGCATTTCAGGGGTAGGTAAAGGCATCTCAGTACAGTTGAATAAAGCCCTTTGAAGACCCCATGGGCACAAGGAGTATTGTAACAATACACCCCACTGCAGGCCATAAAGCATGGCAAGGGCTGGAACATGAAACACCCAGGGGCAGTATCTGTCTTGAGAAGGAAAAGTTAGCACAGGAACGGACACACAGACAATGAAGGCTTTTCCATCCAAAATCCTAATTCTACTTTGGACCCAGTGCAACCCCAGCTGGGATCCAAAGAGCAAACACAATGAACTGTCAGCATCCTGCACAGAGGAACCAGTTCCTGATGGCAGAAGAAAGTAAGCTCATAAAAGCAGGGGAAGCTTTTGGCAAGATGCTGGAGGACGCTGCCTGGTGCTTAAATGAGATGAGGAAAAGAAATGCCTGTTCCCTTGTTAATGAGGACACCGTTGTGTTTGTATTTTACCTGGCTATGTAAAAGAAAAATCACTGGGCAAGAAATGGAGTAGAAGGTTTTGTTTGGGGTGGAATATTATGGATCACACTCTGAGCATGTCTTGTTGCACCACCACATGTTTGATTAGGGACAAACATTTCAGATAAATTAATTAAATAACTGTATTATCATAGAATCACAAAATGGTTTGAGTTGGAAGGGACCTTAAAGATCATCTCATTCCAACCCCATTGCCACGATGCTTTGTTTATAAAAGCACACATAACCATAATCTGTTCTTTTCATCACAAGAACCTTTCTAAAAGGCTAATTTTCCTATTTCAGCAACAATGAAGGAAGTTCTGAGAGCTGAGGACAGTGGTGACAACTAAACCATGGGTACAGACACATGTAGCTTTCCCACCTCCCCCAGTATGTCCCAGATCACTATCAACCAAAGGCTGTTACTAGCCCTGAGTCAATACTTTTCACAAGCAGTTTGTTGACCAAAATATGGTTTTCCCCACGCCCAAAACAACCAGCAAATTAATTTCAATATGATGGGTCACTCCTGGCTTTGGTGGAGCTGGACAGGGTGTGAGGGAGTGAAGGTAGAGCAGGATTCCTTCCCCTGTGTCTGTAACAGCTCACAGTAATTGTACATCAATCCAGCATCAAAAGAAATTATCTAAAACATACCTAAATAGGATTTATCTACAGAAATAATACTTTTTAAAATCCCATTAAGAGACTTCCATATTGCAATACTCCTGGAAATTTTGTGGATTCCTAAGAAAGATGCAATCCAAAGCAGGAAGCAGCAGCCCAGCCTGGTGACAGCCAAGCAAAACTCCGACTGGATCTTGGCAATGGCCGAGCAACGGCACAAAATACCAGCGCTGCCTCTTTCCTTAAGGCTCCTTCCCCTTCCAAGCCCTGCTGCACTAAGGAATCAGCTGCAGTTCTGTAAAATCCCCTTGAATTCCTTGAGTATTACAGCTAACCATGCTTCCTCTTCATCTCAAAACAGACGCTTTGAAGTCTTCCAGAGATACCCAAGGAAGAAGACACATCCAAATACCTAGACTAGCCCCAAACTCCACCCTGGAACAGATGGCAAGGTTCTAAATACAGACACATCTGGTAACCACTGGTATGAAAAAGCTGGCAGGCAACAGCTTATTCTGCTCTATTAAATATTCCATATTTTGAACTATATTTAAACAGAAGTTAAAAAGAAACAATCATTTTGCTTGTATATAACGTAATCCCCAAACACCGACACATTGTAACTGTGGCATAGCTTGGGCATTACACTCTTGTCTACCAAAAGCCCTTTTTTGTCTAATTAAGCATTCAGCACTGTCTAAACTTAAATTAAAAGTGACTGCAAGCCAAGCAGTTGGGTAAAGTACAAAAGCATCATTTTCAGCGTGTGCTTTGTTGCACCAGGCTACCAGACTCAAGGCTGTGATGCTCCAGCACTTCAGCTCACCCTCGAGTCCACACAATTTGAGGGGCCTTGACAACCTGCCAGATAGCTGAGAGTGCTTGAAAAGACTCAGGGAGCGCAGACTCTGCTCACACAGACCTGTGTGTTTAAGCCAGCTGTTCCATTTGTCCCCAGGTTCAGCTCCCACAATGTAAACCAGGGATAATTCTTCCTTGTCAGGAAAACAATCTGTTAGGAATTATTATCATCATGTAGTAAAGGCAGCTGGGAAACACAAATGCAGGTGGCTGGGGAAAACAGCCACCCTCAAAGCCCCCAAACAAAGTCAGACCTTAAGTCTGCACACTACCCATGGTCACCTTAAATCCACTCCCAAAACTCCATTTAAATAATCTTTTGGGACATTGTTCCATGGTTCTTTCTGTGAGCTGAGTGAATCATCTGTGTTTGCTAAAAATCCAAAGCGATAGCAGGCATAAAACGATCGTTCTGGATTAAAGTCACTTTGGGAAAAGACTGTAAAAGGCTGTCTGCTGGGATTGTGATAGAGGTCCACTGGAGACCCCACCATTGGATTTGGATGTGTGCAGAGAGCTTTTAAAAATGACTGCAGAGAAAAAGAAATACTCCAAGGAACTGGCTGATAAGGGAGTCTTAAATTCCAGATATAGAAGGAAGAACAAATACTAACAGTGGGGCCCTGTAAGTCCGGGATGTAATAGCCAACAGACCTCTGAACAAAACAGGCACTGAGCAAACGAGAGGTGATTCTGCTGGAGACTTTTGGCAAATAGTGAGGATGCTGTAATAAAAGCTGCTTGTGATCACTCAATTCAAGTCTATTTTCCACAAATTGGTTCAGTTTAAGCAAAATAAAAGCAGGTCTGCAACGTTTTCAGTTTCAAAAAGTTGAGGTAATTAAGCAAACTAGTTTGAGAAGCTGAATGGCTGAAAGACTAGAAGGAGAAGACCTTAAAACCAAAAGAGAAAAACCATCTGCCATTTGCATCCTGAAAAGAGAAAGTGAATAAACAGCACACGTGGGAAGCAACAAGAACATGCTGGAGATTGGAGATAGTCAGGGTCAAGCCCCCAGGCTGAACAGAGATGCTGCTGTTGAGTGAAGAGAGTGTAGAGGGGTGAAGGCAGGGTGGGCTCTGACATCCCACAGCCGCATTCCAGGGTGTCAATGTGCATCTGAGGTTCTCCTGTAACCACAGGGCATCCCGTCAACACCAGCCTACTTCCACCAGCACCGCTGTGGAATCACAGAGACCTCCATGCAGAATATCCCTGCTTAAGGACGGAGGATGGGGAAGACTCAGCCATCAGTGGCAGACAAGGCTTGAGAATAGAGGTGAATCAAAAGATAAAAGGCGTGGAAATACCGAGCGCAAAGTGCCCTGTGAGATCAAAGTTACACATGCTAAAGTAGCCTGGCACTTGTCTTTGATAAAATAACCACAGTCTTTTGATAAAAAGGCAGTCAGACTTATTTATTGGGATTTTAGCAAAGCAACAAGAAATCTGGGGACTCTTTGTAAGTGGGGAAAACGGGGATCGATAACGAGAATGCCGAGATCGATAATAAACACTCACGTGCATTAAGTGCTGCAGGTTTTTTTAAAAGCATAACTACAAAGATAAATAATAATAAATAATTGTCAGCGTTTTGAGCACAATCTACTTCAAGGTCTAACTTTACTATAAAAAAGGCTTTAAATTTTAAAAAATATATATCTAAGTAGCACAGGCCTGCTGCCAAAACCAGCCACGAAAATAAGGAAGCAGGTGGCAGCTGCTGCTTTTTCCCAGCTCAGAAGGTACTTCCTCCATTCCACAGTTCACTCAATTCAGTTATTAGTGCGTTAGAAACAGAGAAACCCACTCCAACCTGAATCATAATGAAAATATTTCTTAAAATTTAAACCTTCCATGTTTTTTCTCATACCTGCAGCATTCTTAAGTGTATTTGCAAAAGCACGGGACCGGAAATCCAGAGTCTGATCCCTTAATACTGAAGTCAACCACATTGCATAATCCCATTAATACATTTATCAGGCTCCATCTTCACAGTAATCAGGTTTTTAGCCCTTAACACAATTCCTATTAGAAGGCTTTTCAAGCACCTCCCTTGCTTTGAAGCTATTCTGCTCCTTTCCAGCCTAAAGTTTTTCAGATTCTTTTGTTCTTGTGCCAGAATTGTCATTTAACTTAAATAACTCTTCTCCCTCTCTGGTATTTACACCAGTGTATTTATAGAGAAGGAATGTAATGCTTCTCTGCCTTTTTTTGTCACCACCTTACCATCCACGTTCTTGCAATCATTTTGGGAACCAGATTCCCAGTTCTCCAGATCATTTCTAGCAGATACCCTCCCTGGCACCTTTTACAGCTGGAACTAATCTTGCTCCTATGGACAAGGAATGCAGAGTGCATTTTAAGCAATGCCTCACTAAAACCTGTTGCGGTGGCATTCGCATTTCCTTGTCACCAGTGGAAATAACTCAGTTGACAAATGTGATCTCAGTATGTATCTTAATCATCAGGACATCAGAATTATCCTATGGTTGCTTAATACATTCCAATTCCTACACAGAACCCCCAGCTTTCTATCAGAGTTTGCATTACAAGAACTCGCATTTGCTTACAGACAAATAGTCCTAAAGTCAGTCATTCTTCTCCTGGGATCTCCTGTTTTTCCACTTTTGAAGACATCTCCAAATCCCATTAATTTTTGTTCTATCATTAGTCAATACCTTGATTAGCACCAGACTTGAGACCTGTCCGTGAGGAACACTATTGCTAACTCGTCTGCCAATCCTTCTTCAACCATCCTGCCTTTTCTCCCTCTAATACAGGATTTTTTGATGCAAAACAGAGAGCAAAATACTTCAATTCTGATTGATTTAAACTCTCTTGCTTTGCATTTTCTGGGGGTTTTTTTTTCCTTAATGAAAGGCTGATTTTTGCTGGTGGAGATCAACAAAGGCATATTTCTCCATAAATCAGGCCTTTGCCTGAACTGCAAAGCTGTCCTATTTTTACAGTTGGGCACCTGAAAAAATTAATAAACTATGCAAGTCAACACATTTGATGTTAAAAATGGTAAATGAAGTTTCTTAATGACTAGACTGACTTTTTTACTGTACTTAGGGTTTATGTCACAAATTTAAAAAGCAATGAAAAAGACATGTTAAACTTGTAGTTAAATAAAATTAAGCTAAATGTGCTGAATACATAGTTTAAATTAAAACAAACTGGTTTATTGTACAAAGGAATTCTGCAACCTATAAATAGAACCAATTTCTATCTATTCAGCGTGTCTTCAGGTTTCCAGAACTTGAAACAAAATGAATTTCTATTCTCACGCAAAGGAAGAGCTGACGCTCAAGTAAAATGAAAAGTGGCAAAAACTACTTCATTAAACATTTTCTTTAACCCACCTGTGAAGGGGAGGACACTCACACAACCCAGGCACACTCACTTTCCTCCTCCCATCCCTTTTCTCCTTGGCCATAAATAAATCCATGCCCACACTCACGAGCTGCAGAAACACACGGGCTGACAACACCACATCAGTTTGAAATCCCACCAGCCACAGACAACGAAGCTTTTGATGGTGCAAGTGCAGCCAAACAGAGCTCAACGAGAGGGGCAAACTGGAGAATAAACATGGAAATCACTCCAGCTGGTGTAGGGAGGGATTTGACCTAGTGCAGCCCATACACTGCCATGGATCAGAAATTGTCCCCAGTGAACGCTACCTCAGTGTCAGCCTCAGAAAGTTGCTTCAGCTTCGTCATCAGAGAAGAAAGCAGGGAAAGTAATAATATTGTCCAAGTCTTCTTCATTCACCACTCCTGAAGTGCTCTGAGATCCTCCAACATGTGGCAATGCTTGTGTTTAATCAATGCCAGCAGAGGCTCCCAAGAGCGTAAGAACAAACAGTAATTTGCCCTTCAAATTACCACAAAGGTCCACTAAAACCACTACGTATTTCGAGTTTTAAATTCAATCAAATTTAAAGATGAAGAAAAATCCTCCCTTTCTCCCACCAGTGACGGAACAATACCTTTTTTTTTTTTTAAAGTAATTAAAAATAGGCTGAACTTTAGGAGTGTTATTGCACTTGAAGCAGTAGAATAAAGTGCATCATAAAAAGATGCCACTGGGATCAGTTAAAGCCAAGAAAATTGAAAACATTTAGAAGGAACAAAGCCAAAAACACAGAACCAGATTTAAACTTGGCATGCGCTGTGGCAGGAGGCCAGTGGAAGCAGAACTTGCTGGAGGAGTGTGGGGAGGGAAGGCTCTCTGCTGCATCCCACAGACCAGGTATGATGGGGCAGGTAATGGGGTCACAGCTGGCACAGCTGGAGGAGGGCAATGAAGCAAAGCCTCTTGCAACTTGCTGGGGCTCTGGCCCAGCGTAGCTGAACTCAGCTGGGAAACATTCTCATCCTATTAAGCCGTGCCATTAATAAACATTGAGCTGTTATACACCACTTGCCATCTTCAAAGAGCTTTAAACCCAATGACTAATTCTCACAACCACCTCCTTAGGTGCAGGAACTGTTTATAAAGATGAGAACAAAGGCAAAATGGTGAAGTCATTGGCCACAGCTCCTAAAAAGTAATTTTTTAAAACCAGGTGAGCACAAGGCTGACATTCAGGCCTCCCAGTGACACAGCCCCTTCAGTAGGTGGAATTTCCCTCGTGTTTCTTTGACAGCAGGACACATCTACAACCTAAAACACTTGTTCCCAAATCTGAAACTTCATATATAAAGTTACTTCTCAAGTGGGTGAGAGACTGACTTTCTATCTTCTCTGCACAGGCAGAGAGCAGCAGAGGAAGGCAGAGGAAGTAAAATGGGTGAAGGGATGGTACAATGGAGATCAACAGGAAGTTTTGGCCACTAAACTTGCATTTGAGCTGGTGTGGTTTAACTAAGAGAAAAAAAGCACCTAGTTAGCCGCCTCACTACAAGGTCAGTAAATCACAATTCCTAGATTCTCTTCTTCATCTCACTTTTTCCTCTAGCAAATAAAATTATCTGAGAATTTACAAGAAAGCTTTGAAACTGATCCAGGTTTATAGCAAACTCTTGGAGAAATGATGCACAGAGCATCTCTGTTACCAATGTTCTTCTCAGTGGAGATCTCCAGAGGAGACCGGAACTAAAAAATATCTTAATAAAATGCCAGAAGCAAGAATAAGTTACTGAAGGGAAAATAAACCCAACACACTTGTGTTTCTAAGCACCTCAACAACGTTATCAATAAACCCAGATGCGGCCTTTCCACAAAAGCTGCAGCGACAATCGATTCAAATGGATGGCACTTTTGTAATGCCCCTATTTGACTCCAAAGCTGAAGCAGATAAAAATTCAAAGATTGGACTTCCTTGGTATTTTCATGTTAATCTACACAGCTTTAGGGAAATTGTTGCAACTCAACTCCAATTCATTCTGTGCAGTCAGAGCCATTCAAGTACCTACCAGCAATTTTCATACCCCTCGAAGTCTATCTCATAAACTGTCATCAACCCGATGCATAATCTTTCCTGAAAAAAATCTGTCAGGAGCACCAGGCAGGCTCCCCCTCGGTTCAGATAAGCAGGAGCAGACTGACTCATCCTCTTTTTTTCCCCTTTCATCCTGATTTGTATTGTCTCCTTTACAATTTATTTTCCCGTGTTGCACAAGATCAGGCTCCGTATATGTATAATGTGTGTGCACGGGACAACAAGAGAAAGGAAGTGTTTTTCATCTCCACCTATTCCCATTTCTAACAGTTCCTTTTGCTTCATCTCCTTGGAGGTATTTCAGCATTAAATTCAAATGAATTCTCCCTTTCTCTTGCCTTTGTTGAAAGAAAACAATAGGACATGTGAGAAACCCAGGTAGGAGGAAATGCTTCCCGATCTTGGACTTGCTCAAGACTTTTGCTGTGTTTCTGCAGAGAGCAGACAAGCAGCTACACCTCAATCCAGGCTACTTTTACCCAAACTATCACTGCATTTAAACTGAAAACCAGTTTTGCTGCAAATAGAGACTGGCATCCACGGGCCTAAGGTCTAGCAGGGCAGCAAAGGGCTCTGGCTCTGGTTGATAAATCCCATGGAACAGCTGGAAGATCTCTCTCTCCCTCCTGGGGACCGTCTGGTATCCACTCTCGCAGGGTGGAGCTGCACCTCTCCCCGAGGCTCAGTGAGTACCTGGGCTATCCCTCATGCCTCACTGCCTGTTTTTCACAAACTTATGCAACCTTCATTACCTTTGCAGCCCTGTGTCTCTTTGTCAGGCTTGCCCGAAATGGGCTGGCAGGTTCAGACGTTGTTGGGGTGGCGCAAACACACAAATATATGGGGTGACTGGGTGAGATTGAGGCTCATTTTGTAAGAAAACAACACAGATGTTGATCGTTGTGTCATGGATCTGAACAGAAATCCAAGAAGTGAACTATCTGCAGTGAAGCAACTTAAGAGATTTAGGTGTAGCCACATGGAAAACTCAGTATTTGGATGTATTTAGAACAGCCAAATGTCTAAAATACCACATTGATAAAGAAACTCCCCCAGCCCAGCTTCTTTGCATCAGCCAGCACTAGAATGACACTGCCAAGGCCCCCGGGAAGCTGACGCCAGACAGGACCAGTCACAGCAGAATCAGAGGCTGCACCACACTCCCAAACTGCTTCACCAGTGAGCCAGGGTTGCACCACAGACACAGGAAGAACTGAGCTGAGATGGACCTGTGAAGGCCCATCCCTCTATTCCAGGCTGCACAAAGATTTACTTCAGTCATTTTTTTTGCACACATCCACCCGAGATTCTCCAGGATTTCTTCAGACCGTGGTTGTCAGGCCCAGGTCTGTGAAAAACCAGGTAGAGCAAAAGCTCTAACTCATTAATCCCTTTAATTCTTTAAGCCCACTCTTTTCACCACCATTGTGATTATGTTTTCCTTTTAATAAGGCCTTCAAGGCAACATGAAATACCAAAGAGCAAGGAGCAAAAAAAGTGGCCACTCAGGTGGTCAAAAACTCATTACAACAGGCAGAATCATTCCCTTTATTCTCTCTCCAGCTCCCACTTAACTGAGTAGCCTGATAAATTGATAAATTACAGTTAAATGATCTTGCTGTGATGCCTCTTGCTGCCACCCCACAAATATCCTGCCAGAGTCTCCTACTTTCAGGTGATGGATTTGAGACCAGGCTGCAACACAATTCCTTGTGACTGACAAGCTCAGCTATTTTCCCTCTTAATCTTGATAATATTTGATTGAATAAATCCAAGGTCATCATTTCCTAGGTGGATAAAGATGTTCGAAACATCACCAGCCCTCCCATTACTTCAAACTGCATTAAAAAAAACAAAGGTGAAGAATATTCACATAAGAGCTGGTGGAGAGATCTCAGCCTCATTGCTGGGAAGTATCTACACCCAAAACAAACCTTTGCTGGAGCATGAACAAGCAACTGTGGAGTTACATTTGTCATCTCACGGCCCAAAGCCCTCTTTGTGCAGCCCTCAAACCCCAGGGACACGGCCCCCTGGGGATTAACATTGCTCATGTTCAGCCACAGTCCAGCAGATTCTTTCTTTTTTTGGTGTAAAAGTTTGATAGGAAACAGCTTGACTCAACTGGAGTGATTTCAAGACGTGGGAAGCAGGGAAAGGATAACTATTAGTTGGCATCATTTTCTTTCAGCACATACAAACATTTTTTAATAGAGGGGCACCTTAAAACTCCTCTGCTTAAGCCTTAGTGAACACTTTGGGGATGCAACCTGATTTTTTCTTCCCATTTTCTTCTTCTTCAAAAGGCAAAAACGGGAGCAAAAACTTCTCCACCTTGGCTGCACAGAACTTTCACACCGATCTCTGCACAGCATCAGCTGGATCGAAAGATGTGTCATTTGAGAAATATTCCAGTGCTTTATTGTGCAAGTTCCTAATTATTAATGTCTAGGCTCTGTATTTCTGCAGTGAGATTTATGATGTAGCTCGAAGTGGTGGATTTGAACTCGTTTTCCCTCAAATCTACAGAGGGGAAACAACAGAAATGCTTTTTATCCCTTCAACTTCTGAAGTCTCTGGTGCAGAGAAACCCCAAGGAACGAACAAGCCCCTCAAAAGAGGAATCTGGGGTGAAAATTGTCCTACTCTGACTCCACGTTCACCACAGTGGCATAAATGT
This sequence comes from Atrichornis clamosus, assembly GCA_013400975.1. Taxonomy (NCBI): domain Eukaryota; kingdom Metazoa; phylum Chordata; class Aves; order Passeriformes; family Menuridae; genus Atrichornis; species Atrichornis clamosus. Next base: position 13,767 of record WBMZ01002017.1, read on the forward strand.
CTTTTAAACAGCTCCACATGTCCCTTGGGGGCAATACAGGCAGACCTTAGCAAAATGTCACTGTTGTATCTGGTTTTGGGGGATATAAACTGGACTATTGCAAGCCTCCTTCCATCCCACTGAGGCCTTCCAGAATGGGGACTGCAGCAGGAACAGGACACAGCTGTTCCCCTGGAATCAGGAGGAAGGAGGCAATTGATGCAAAAGCCAGTGGCCACACGTAAGCCTTGTGGAGGGAGCCAGGAGCTGTGCCAGTGGAACAATAGCAGGAAACGCTGTCACTGAGCTGGCTGTGGCCTGTGCCTTCCAACCCAGGAGCTGGGCATGGAAAAGTCCTGCAAGGGAGAAGCAGAGAACTTATTGGGATAAAGGGTTTCACTTCTGCATGTGATTCCCACAGCAAAATGAAAGGGAAAGATTTTAAGCCTGGAAATTAAGCTGCACCTGGAGGTATAAAAGCATGGTTGGAGAGTCAAATTAAATTCTCTCCAAGAATAGGATACATTGGAAAAACCTGTAGAGTGAGCAACCAGTACGTGGACTAATGGCACATGCTGCTCTTACTGGTCTAACAGGGCTTAACACAAACAGCTCCAGCAAACACTCACAGGTCTATATTCATATACGTGTGCCTGTGCCCATAGACATGCTGGTCACTTGTAGTGCAAATAGAAAAAAAACCACCCCACAACATCTTTTGGCTCCAGGATGTGGGGTTTTAAAAAATAACAGTCTCCATGTGCTCCAGCAAAAATTACAATAAAATAAGCACTGCCAGTACCAGTGAGTTATAGGTGCTCACAAGAGGCAGGATAATGGGATTTCACCGTGTTTTGTTCCCTCGGAGGTAACTGCACTCTTATCAGGAGATGCAGGATATGAGGCTCTGACACTGCTCTGCTCTGACTCATGCACTGGAATAAAGCAGACATTTGATGGCATCTGCATTGCTGACTCAATTGCATATCTTCGGTGCTGATCTTGTTGGTGCTGGGAAATGGAATTTGGAGGGAAAAGTGTTCTTGTTCCCTGCACGCAGGAGGCAACGCGGCCACGGCTTTGCTGTTTGCCTTAGGGCCTCACCAGTAAAAACAGGTAAATAAAGAAAATAAATGCATTCCTGCTTCCATCCCACATCCACCAAGGCAAGGCTTCCAGCTGGTTTTCTCCACCCAAACTTGGCAGAGCAACTTAAAGGGAAAAAGAAATTCCAACTGCTCCACTTTCAGGATATATTTGAAATTAAAAGAAAGTAAACCATGCCCTGTCTTCTCCCTGCACTTTATTCCCAGCCAGTCTCAGAAAAAGGTGGAAGACAAACATTTTCTTATTGAGGCTCATTCTTCCTCCAAGTGGTTATTTCCAAAGTCTGGATTTATTTATTTTTTTAAGTTTCAGCTCTGGCACATCTAATTTTCTTCCTTTTGGGGAATAAACAAGAGCAGCAGCAGCCCAGCAGGTAATGAAACAGATTCTTCTCCAACTCTACAAGTAGCGAGCTGAGACCAAGAAGTTGACAAAGAAGATAAATGAACACCTTAGAGGATGCTAATCACACATGGGAATGGTGATTTTCAGCAACTTTTGCCTCATTTGGTGCTCTGGCAGCCCTTGGCAAACATTCACAGCCCCACATGCCAGGCTCACGATGGAATTGCTGCTCCCAGTCTCTTCCTGCCCTGCCTTCCCCACTCACAGCTGTGATGGATAAGGTTCCTCAGCCTCTTCCTCTCACAGTGAGAGGGGCTGCAACACTTTCTGCACTTAAAAGCGGGTGATTCAGTAAGAAAAAAAATATGCAGCTGCGTGTTACAGAACCATACAATCATACAATGGCTTCTGTTGGAAGGGAACTTAAAGCTCATCCCGTTCCACCTTCCTGCCATGGACAGTGACACCTTTCACTGGACCAGGTTGCTCCAAGCCCCATCCAAAGCAGCCTTGTGTGGGTTGTCATCTCCGTGGCGTGACTCAGGCTGGGTTATCCATGTTGGACAAAGATAATATGGGAGAGGGCTGTCTATGCCTCACATCCCCCTTGGTATTTTATTCATTAAGGGTGAAAACAGGACCTCAGGCAGGTCAGGCTAAAGGTTCTCTGCTGTCCTAGTGGAGACGCTGTGCAAGAGCCAAGAGCTTTCCCCTTGCACATCCTCCCAGCCTGGCTCACTGGAGCCCACGCAGATGGCATACACAGCGTCCATGCTGGCTCTGGAGACCTTTGGGATGAGCCAGGAGCAGAGATTCCCCACAGGCTGGTGAGGCAGCCAAGGCCATGCCAATCCCAACCCTCACCCTCCCACCTGGCCCATGGCAATGGCCCCACCAAACCCAAAACCCGAAAGAGCCAGAGAATTTACCGCAAACAAGAACAGGCCTGGGGTTGACAGTCTCAATGCCCAGTGCCAGGGCTAAGCCTCCTTTCCAGGGAAGTCGTGTCTCACCAAGCCTTGGCTGAGCGCTGTCCCAGGCTGGGGCTTGTCGAGTGGTGCTTCCCGGGGCAGCCTGGCTGGTGACTAATTACACATGATTAATAACCCCCTCTTCCTTCCATCACAGCACCTCTGCTGGCACAAAGCCCCTTGAGTTCCCTTCCCTCTACAACCCCACCACTCCACCAAACTTGGTCAGAATTGGTCCAGAGTCATCAGGGATGGACAACAAGGAGCATCTCATTAAGTTTCCCGGTTTTTGGGAGCTACCTCCGAGTACACCCACCACAGGCCTTCAGGTGTCCCAAGCAGCCAACCCTGCCTGTGCCCCCCTGCATTCATGATTGGAGCCCCACTGAATTTTCCCCATCCCAGTTCATCTCTACTGTTTAATTAATCACAAACAGAAATTCAGGGGAGGGCGGCTGTTCTAGGGCAGTACACAGCCATTAAATAAAATATAAACACCTCATCCATACTTAACATTAGGTTTGATCTACACTGTTTTCCTTTCCTTTTTCAAGGTGATTTGCAATTTCTTTGGTTGCATTTTGGGAAGGGGAGGGCTGACTTACTGCGTAATCTCATTTTTGATCTATTATTAAATGTCTGCTTTCTTTTTTCTTTTTTTTCACCCTTTCTCTAAGAAGCCAGAAGCCGCAGCAGGAATTACAGCCAGAAGGAAAGGTGAGCTGTGAAATGAAAGCTGCAAGAGAAAGAATTGCTGGGGCTTTTGTTTGAAATGTTCAGAGTTTTCTGATTTTTGGTTGTAAGAAATCTCAGATTGGCAAACCAAGGCCAGAGTCAGGACTCAATGAAAGTCCAGGGCAGGACCACAGCACATGAGGGCACTCAAGGCATCCAGGAACATCTGACTTTTTACCATTTTGATACACCATCTGAAGGTGGATCCATTCCTAAGGCCATGCTGGAGATGCATCAGGGTTGATGAGTGATTTTCATCACCTTTTTTGCCTCCTTTCAGCCCCTTTACATCACTGTAAACAATTCCTCCCTCTGCTGTATTTCAGAAATAAGGAGTTTCTCCTCATTTGGCACCAGGACACGCTTCCACCTCCCAGGCAGATGAGTCCGAAAGTGAGCATCGCTTTGCTGCCAGTTCCTGCTGAGAGCTGGATGCTCCCCTTGCCACACTGGCCACTTGGCTGGCGAGCAAATGGTCCCCTTGTGGAGCCAGATGTCCAAACTGGGTGTCGCAGCTCCCCAGTGAACCCTCTGATCTGATCTCTGGAGTGACACAGGCTCCAGTCTCCAGCCACGGCTCACATGGAGATCATCCATTGGCAGCCCCAGAGAAGGGCAAATGCTTGTTAGCATTTCCTATTAAGTGAATTAATTAGTTTAACAATTTCCTGTTAATATCCTCTCATAATCTTTGCCTTAGTAACTAATAGGAACAAAGCCATCATCTAACTATGAGGAACACAACCCAGTGAGAGTCCCAGCCACCAACACTATTTTTGGGAACAGAATAGTTATTTAAGTGCCTTTGTTTTTAAAGAGTGGCCCACGAAAGCAGCTGAAGGTTTTGCAGCTGAACTGGACAAGTTCAGACCCATTCTGAAGGAAAAAACATCCCTGGGCCACATTCCACAGCAAACCCTCTGGTTTTTCCAAGGGAATATGGAAAGGGCAGTGAGGCACCACATAGCCCAGAGAGCAGCTCCATTTCCTTCTGCGACTGGACATCCCAGTAACTACTCTCTGTGAAAATCCAGTGGATGTTTGGGAAAGAAATCCAAAAAATGGCACATCTGGAAAGAGCCATCCCTGGGTGGGAGCAGTCAGCAGATGTGAACACCCCATTCGACAGCCACCAGTGCCCACCACTCCTCAAGCATCTGAAGGGCCACCAGGACCCTTCCTGGTCCTGCTACAGGAATCACAGAACCTTCTTCTTGGCCATTTCCAGGCAGCTGCTTCCAGGACCTGCCAGAGACCAACTCTAGATATAATAAAGACAAATAGTGGCATGGGACAGGAAACCCTTTTCTCATTCCAAAGGAAGACAGAGATATAGAAGAAATTAAGGAAGCGATTGTGAACCTTCAATTCCAACTCACCCAACAATCACAAAAACTTTTTTGGGATCCCCACTGACCAAACCACAGCTGCCACAAAAACTGATGTCAGTGATGTGGGAGCAGAGGTTCCCTGACTTTCATATTTTTGCTGGATTCAAGTTTCTGGGCTCAAAACCAGTTGGAAAGAGCCTGTTCCCAGAGATGTATGCCTGCTAAAAACACGAGAGCTGGATGCCACTGTGACATGAGGGGTGTATGTGCCACCTCCTTTCTCCACCTCCAGCCTGAATCTCATCCTGCCTTCCCTTAAACTCAGTAGAAAGGAGCCAAATCACAGCAACTGTCTACATTTGGCTTTATCTGCTACAAAATGTCAAACTTTTCAACAGAAATTTCAACATTTCCATCCTCCTTCCCTCCAAAGCACTAAGACTGGTATAAAGAAGTTTAAAATGTATCAGAGAAAAGAAAGCATCACCTACACCAGCCACAAATGGACTGAAGCTGGAGGCCCCTCTTGGAGAACAAAAGGTCCTGCTGGGGAAAAATCAACCTGGGTTTCTCCATTCCCTTGTGTCACCTCTCAATTTGCTTCCCATGTGTCCATTTATATGAAAATGTGTGCACGTGTGGCAAAAAACCCCTCTGTGTGCTGGAAATATTATGACTAATGGATGGAACCTGTGCAGTGTGTCAAAATCTTCCCTCTCTCCCGATGTAACAGCATTTCACATGCACTTGAGACATTGGCACCTACGTTTCATCTGTTTTCTTATAAGAAGAAGGAATACATTTAACGAAATACAGTGAGTTTAAATCTCAGCTGTAGATTCTGCGCTGGCATCGCTGCAGAGAAGCCACAAGTTCCCCCAGGCCCATTGCTGTGGGATCAACAGGCTCACAGCACCCCTTATTTATTCTGGAACAGCACAATCAGGGCACAATACATCACTGGATTTTTTTTTTTTCCTGCTAATACCCCACTTTACCCATCCCTGGTCTTTGCCACTTGCCTGGATGGCACTGGACTGCATCTCCTTGTCACTCCTGCACACACACAGTGCCCATCCTGCATCGCTGGGATTGCACAGGGTCTTCCAGCAGGGAGGAAAACTCTAGCTTAAGGTTTCTACGCGGACAACTGGGAGCGTTTATAGTCCCATATAAACGAGATGTATCAGCACCTCCACCCCTGAAGTCCCCTCACCCTTCAGCTCCTGCTCTGGAGAGGCACATTCCCGCAATCCCTGGGACGCATCGGGGCTCCAGCTCCCAGACCTGGCTAGGTCTGCAGCAGTGAGGACAGGCAGAGCAACACCTCAGCACCTTTTGCTTTTAACACCTCTTCCAGGGATAAAAGTAACACTGTTTCCCTTTCTTTGCAGCATCCTTTCCCTCCCGAGCGGAGCAGCCACGAAGCCGGCACGGGTCCCTCGGCAGAGCGCACAGCTCCGGCTGACGCTCAGCCACTGCCAGGTCAGCCATGCTCACACTTTCCACGTCTGCAGCACCTCAGCCTGGTGCTGAGCTGGAGGAGAAACCCTGCAAAACCCCTTCCAGCTGCAACCGAGGGGAGAAACACCCAAAGAAAAGCACGAGGAAGGCAGAGGACAGAGCAGCCTCCGCAGGGGGAGAGGTTTCACCAAGGAGCAGAAGTTTCTTTGCTCTACCACTGAGATGTGTTTGAAGGTGAAGGCTGGATGAGGAAATATCTGTGGCCACAGGGAGCCCAGACTGCCCAGAGCAGAGTGGAACACAAAGAAATCCAGCCTCAGCATGATGAAACACAAGTTTATTTGCTTTAGCTCAGGTCCAACTTCCCTCCCTGGCTCAGGAAAATGTCTTTAATGCTGCTCTGGCTGGGGGCTTTTGTGCAAACCAGGCTTTTAACCAACCAACTGACCCAAAACACAATTCAAGAGAGATGATGAGTCCTGAGTGTTGCCAGATCTATGACATGAAGGGGGACCTGAGCAAGGAATAGAGACCAGAGCATCCTGACTTCTCCAAGTCCTTTTGCTCTCCCCACACTCTCCTGGTTCACATCCCAGGACACGGCGTTAACGCAGCCACAGCTAAACGATGAGAGGTACCGCTACACGGGGGCTCCCGAGATGCCTCTTTAAGGGGAAGCCAAAACCATTCCTCCGCTTTCAAGGGCCGCTCGCCTCCTCTCTGACCATCCCCTGCTCTCCCTGCCAGCAGGGATTTCTCCTTGTGGCATAGAAACCCTTCCAAAGAGTCCAATTTTCCTTGTATTCCCCACGGCCCAAATTGCCAAACTCAAATGCAACTTTCACCGGGGGCAGAGGAGCCCCCGCCCGCTGTTTAAACGCAGCCGTCACATTAAACCTAATTTATGTTGCACCATCCCGGCGCAGCGGGAGACGAGCCAGTGCCACCCCAGGGCCACCGGCACGAGTTTTCCCCAACTTTGGGGATCTGGGTGAAAACCCAATCCCCCCCTCCAAGCAAGCAGCTGCCAGCTCAGCCAGGGCTCATCCCACCGAAAAAATCCCCTAGCCCCCGGAAGACCCCCAGCCCCAGGGATATTCCCGGCCCCAGGGATATCTCCAGCCTGGGATAGAAAGGGGAAAGGCGGAGAAGGGTGGGTCCCCTTCAAGTGGGACCCAGCCCGGGAGGGGCTGGTGCTGCTCCCCGGGTGAGTCCTGGGCGCCCCTCCTGTGCCGCGGGGAGTGATTATAAAGTAAAATAAAATCAGTAAATAACATAAAATATTAAAATAATTGGAAAAAATAATTAAAATCAAAGAAGAACCAATAAAGTAAAAATTTCAAAATAACATAAAATAAATTAAATAACAACACAAAATGAAATGAAATTAAATCATATCCCCCCACCAAAGTGTCCCGGCGGGCAGCGCTTACCTGGCGGGGGGACTGCGCTGCCCCGCGGAGCTCCGCGCTGTCCCTGCGGCCGCAGCCCGGCGTGCGGAGCCCGCGGAGCCCCCGGCCCCACTCGCTGCATTCTGGGAAGCGGCGCCCAAAAATGGGGGCGCGGTGCCCTCTGGTGGCACCTCCTGTGTGTGGGGGGTCCCCTCGGGTGGGAAGGGGCGGGGGGGGTCCATGGGACCCGCAGGGTGGGTTGGGGTTCTCATGGGGTGTGTATATATGTATATATCTCTATATGTCTATCTATGTGTACATATACATATACTTATGTGTGTGTGTGTTTTCATATATACGTGTGTTTTCATATATGTGTTTTTAAATATAAACGTGCTTTTATATATACATTTATTTTTTTATATATATGGGGTGCATGTATTACATCTATATTTATATCTATACATATATATATATATGTGTGTATGTGTAAAAACATAGAATCCAGAATGTTTTGCTTTGGAAGGGATCTTAAAGATCACCTTGCAACACTCCCTGCCATGGGCAGGGACACCTTCCACTATCCCAGGTTGCTCCAAGCCTTGTCCCACCTGGCCTTGAACCCTTCCAGGGATGGGGCAGCCACAGCTTCTCTGGAAAACCTGTGCCAGGGCCTCAGCACCCTCACAGCCAAGAATTCCTTCCCAATATCCCATCTAACGCTGCCCTCTTGCAATGGGAGGCCATTCCCCCTTGTCCTGTCCCTCCAGGCCCTTGTCCCAATCCCTCTCCAGCTCTCTTGGAGCTCCTTTAGGCACTGGAAGCTGCTCTAAGGTCTCTCCAGAGCCTTCTTTTCTCCATGCCCATTCCCAGACAGAACCCCGAGAAGGTGTCCTAAAACACCTCTAGGAAATAAGTGGGAAGTAGTGGTTTGAAGAGGAAGGGGCAGGTGTTGGGGCACATCAGCTTTTGGGGTGAAACTCATGGCTGAGGTGCAAAGTTCAGAGAACCTCCCTTGTGAGAACTTATTAGACACACATAGCGGTGTCTAGTTACAGAAATGTATAGATTGATGGACTGGAAATGTATAGATTGATGTACTTTATGTATCCATGGGTGTTGCAGGAGGATGTGAGGCCAGGGCAGGTCTGAGTACTCTGGGTCACAGCCCCAGTCCCAGACCTGACTCTTTCTGCCCTGCTTTTCCCCACAGGCATCTCTTCTTCTCCAGCCTGGCCTGCTCAAAGAGGTAATTAATGCATCTCAGGTGGGTAATTAATGCATCTCAAGTGGGTAATTAATGCAGCTCTGTAGCAGAATCAACTAAATATTAACGAGACTGTGGCTTGACCTCCCTGGGTCAGCACTGCAGGGGCTTTGCTCTGCTGAGCCCAGTGGTGGGATCCTGCTCGAAGGCCAACTGATAACTCAGCAATATCCTAAAGAAAAGTGATCCCAACAGGGTGATGATCCTACACTGAGTCATGATGGGATCAGTTCAAAAACGGGAGTAAAGCCCAAATACCTCTCTGAAAGCAGGTAAACAGGAGACTTCACACACCTTGATCCACATTCCAGTTTGCAGTGGGCTCCTCTAACGTAATTCCTGGTGCTTTTTCTGACAGTAGAAGCAACCGCAGGTCATGGACAAGACCTGGAAAAGAGCCACCAGTGACAACAGAGGAGAATTACTGAAGGACTCTGGAAAACCAGAGGCACAAGCGATCAGGCGTGTGCACAGCTGGAGCTCCAACTTGTCTCGCTTCTTTCCCATGGCAGCAGAGGAGTGGGCAGCCTCGCAGGAAGGACATGGCTTTCTGATGCCACCTTGTGTCTGCTGCAGATGTGAAGTGACATTTCAGATCCTGCCAGTAGCTCGTTCTGACTCTAAAAACCTCTTTTTCAGCCAAACTCCCCATTCCACAGTCTCTGTTCCCATGACGTCTTTCTTCTAAATGCTCCTGTTGCTTCCCAGGAGCAGGGATGTGACTCTGTGGAGATTGGGATCCCTTTCCCAACCAACACTTGGCCAAAGCCTGGGGAGGGTTGCAGAAATTTCTCAAATCCAAAGAAATCCCGTGTTTTCCTCATGCATTTGCCAAGTCTCATGGTCAGAGCAGCAATGGCTGTTCCAAACAACGGCTTAAATAAAGTAAAACATTGTGGATGTCCCCTGGGAGTGACCAAGGACCCGGACAAGGGATCCCTTACGGGATATTTTGCCTGTATCTGATTTTTCTGGCACCATTTCCTCCAGCTCCAGGTGGCAGCTTGGACACAGATAATCCATGGTCTTCAAAGGGGCCGGCTGCTGCCAGGACCTCCTGGTGGAGCCCAGGGATGGGATTTGTGGAGATTACAAAAGTTGAAAACAATCCTCCTGGCTATGGAGCATCCAGGTCTGGTCGGATGGACAGGGAAGAACAAGGAGCATCTCCTCTCCATCGCCTGCCACCAGGGCAGCTCCCGGGGTACCTGGAGGGGCGAATTGAATCTTTTCCATTTGATTTTAATCAGCTCATCAGCAATGGGCACTGACAGCACACTGGCTAAGAAGCTTACGTCTGTTATTCCCGGAGGATTAGCCTTTTTGATCCAAGTGCAGGGAGGTGGCTGCATCTCCAGCCTCACTGGGAGCCTGCGTCATGCCAGCGATCGCCTGCAGAACTGCCTCCTCAGTGTCCTGCTGCCTGCCTGTTATTTATTTGCACAGCCCAGGGGTCATCTCCTGCCTTCCAGCCCTATGTCCAACAAATCCCTCGACCAGCCTGAAGGGCACGGTGATCCCATATGGACCCTACAGGATGGGGGATGCCTTCTCTACAGCTTGGTGGGGCTGTACGGGGTGTGTGGATTTGGGCGTGTGCCCTTAGGTGTGTGCACACTTCAGGGGGAACTAAAATAGCAAAGCCTGACCCTAAAAATGCTCAGGGGCAGAGGGGTCCTGCCCCAAAAGCTTTTTTTCCCTACAAACTACAGGCAATTTTTGCCTCTGCAGGATCTCAACTGCAATGGGATCAAGTGATTCCCATGGGAATGTCACCCCTTTCCTGCTGTGGCCGTATCCGTAAACGTACCCCCACCCCTGGGTGTTCTGATCCCCAGTGCCACCACTCCCACCTTCCTGCCTGCCATCCATCCGTGTCACTTGGGCCGCTGGTGTCACTGCTCACGGCCAGCAGGAGCTCGGGGTTCGCGTGGTGCACAGGGTGGCACTATTGCATTAAAAATCCCAACTGGCCTCTGGGGTCGCTGCTTTCCTGGGATGATGGCCGGGCAGTGTCCCAGCCTAGTGGTCGGACATGCAGGGATGAGCCCCCACATTTCCCTAGGGATTTTCCTCTTCCAGAGCGACGGAGGGGTTTTTGCCCTGGGGTTTTGGTAGAAAAGCTGTGATCCTGACAAACTGCTCTGAGCAGCAGCTGCCAGGGGCAAATGTGGGACAGTGCCTGTGCTCAGGACCTTGCATAGGATTAACATCGCGGCTTCTCCCGTAACATCCTCCCAAACCTTCCAACTCAAACCATTCAAGGATTCTGTGAGCATCCCAAGCACCAGTTCCTCCCCACAAGCATCCCTCCTCTCAAGCATCCCTCCATCCCAGCACAGCAAAACATCCTCCCTGCACCCAATGCTGTTCCAAGAGCTCTTTTACGAGGCCCACTGTCCCAGGAGGGAGGGAAGGCCTTGAAGGATGGTTTGTCCTTGGGAAAACAGGACACGGGGAAACAAATGTTGTACAAAAAGCTCTGTTTACAGTGGGAGCAGAGAACCTCATGCCAGGAGCTGGGTTGAGCCCAGTACCGAGCACATGAGCTTGCAGGATTGTGCAGCTCTTTTTCTGCTCCTCTACCATCCCTGATCCGACTAATTTGACTAATGCAAAGCCCCGGAGGGCCTGGGGCAGGAGCAGCATTGTGAATTTGATTTGCTGCTGCTCGAGGGAGGAATGGAGATGTCCCTGTGACATCCACTGTCACTGCCGGGGCCGCAGGGCTCCTCCCCGCGGGGCCTGAAGCAAAAAACAAAAGTTTCAGTCCCGCCAGTCACAGCTTTTCCAACAGCAGCTGCTCGGGGACGGATCAGAATCTCTCCCCAGCAGCTGGAGGGAGCAATGCCCCGCGGACAGGTCGGGAGGGTCACTGCCCGTGAGTGACAGGGGGTCAGGGATTTTGGGGCGGCTGGGGGTGACCCAGCACCTGGTAACGGCAGCGAAGCTCGGCACCTCCCCATTGTGCCGCTGCTAATTTCTCACAGCTCTGGAGGCCCGTCACTCCAATTAGCGTTGTTGCCCTTCACCCTGCTCACGGGCTAACGAGCTTTGGCAGGATTCAGGGATTTTGCTCACAGTTAAAGGCACCCAAAGACCACTGTTAACCCTTCACCTGCCCAAGTAGCACTGCAGGCTCACATTTCCTTGGGTTGCTGCCCAGGTCAGGGCACCCAGGGGATCTCCAGGAGCTTCTGTGGACAACCAGGTGCTTCAGAATCGCTTTTAGGGAGAAGCATTTCAAGTGGAGAAAAGGATTTGAAACCTAAAGATGGCTTCTGATTTTCACAGAACCATTTAGGTTGGAAAAGACCTCTGAGACCAGTGAGTCCAACCTTTGACTGATCACCACCTTGTCACCAGCCCAGAGCACTTGGTGCCACATCCAGTCATTCCTTGGATGCTTCCAGGGATGGGGACTCTAATCATTCCCTTGGGCAGCCCCTTCCAATGTCTAATCACCCTTTCTGTGAAGAAATTCCTCCTGATGCCCAACCTGAATCTCCCCTGGCACAGCCTGAAGTCATTTCCTCTCATCTTGTAACTATAAGTCCAAATTCTTTCAATGGGTCCAAAACGTTGGTTAGCCCCAGATTTTATTGCTATTCCATGAGCCAGCACATCCATGGCCCTGATCCCTCTGTGCATTGGTGCCATCGTCCCCAGGGGTTTGGCAGCACCTTGTCCTCAGGGTCTGGGGACCTCCGTGAAAGCCCCAACCCCCCCCTGCAAGGGAAAACCAGCACAAGGAAATGGTTGCCTCCCAAAAGTTAAAACGGAGGAACAAGGTTAACTTTTACCTAATCCCACGTTCTGCAGCCAAGCAGATGTTCCGTGTCTTTTGGCAGGGGCCAAGCCTTATCTGATGGTGTAGTTTCCACAGTGGAGATGAGAGGGCTTTGAAGGCATCGCCGAAGCTGGATGGAGGTATGTTGGGGCTCGTCGCTTCTGACGGATTCCAGGTGGGATTTGTAGCTGGATTGTGTTGCAATTCAGGGCCTCAAGGGATTTTTTCAGCACGTTCTCCCAAAGGCAGGAACCCTCCGCACCAGCGTTGGGCCAACAAACAACGAGAAGTGGCGGAGGATACGTCTACACCAAACAGGAATATTAATATCTTTATATTTAAAATATGACATTACAGCAGCTTGGGAAGAGGCTGGCAACCATTTGGCACTGCAGATCCACCCTTCTCCAGCTTTCCCACCATTTCAGGCATCAGAATACCTCGAATTTGCCAAGCATCCATGCAGCACTCCCTTGGGAGACTCTGGAAACCTTTTAAAGCCAGTCTCTTGGGATGCAGAGGCAGAGATTTTGAAATGCATCAAGGTGCTGAAGGGGGGTTGTGGAGTCAATAAACGGGGGCAGGAAGCAAAGGGGCTCAGTGGAAGGTGGGATCTCATAAAACCCAAAATCAAAGAGATAGGTGAGGAGAAGGCAGCTTTCCCCACTTGTGATGTCCCCATGGGATGGAGAGGGAGCAGGGGATGCCGGTGGCACCATGGGAGCAGGATGTGTGTGCTGGGAAGAGGTGGCAAACAGGTGCAGGCACTGAAACAGGAGACTGAATATCAATCAAACGTGCCTGGAGTGTCATCATGAAAACCAGTCAGACCGGTAGCCAAGGGCGTTGGAAACGTGGATCCCAGCAGACGGTCACGCTCCAGGGCCGGCGGTTTTGTCCTGCTGGAGCACTGAGCTGGAGATAACACCTAAAGAAAATGACTTTTTTAAAAAGATCCTTCTATTTCCACCTGTTTTGTTTCAGCTTTTGTTACCTAGGATTTCTTGGAGTAGGTTTAGATTAGATATTCAGAAAAAATTTTTCCCTGTGAGCATGGGGAGGTCCTGGCACAGGTTGCCCAGAGAAGCTGTGGCTGCCCTATCTCTGGAAATGTTCCAGGCCAGGTTGGACAGGGCTTGGAGCAACCTGGGATAGTGGAAGGTGTCCCTGCCCACGGCAGGGGCAGTGGAACTAGAAGATAAATTCAAGATCCCTTCCATCCCAAACCATTCCATGATTCTATGATTTTATGGTCTTTAGGAGTTGTGCATGGTCAGGTGCTCTTCCCCCTTCAAACTGGAGAAGAAACCACAACAAGGGCATGAGCTGGCAAGGCTGAGAGAAAAGCTGGCCCCAAAACAGCAAACAGGGTGTTCAGGTGCACCAGGAATGTGACAGTGACTAAAATACACCCACCCTTAATCCCAGCCTGGGGGTCCGGACTTGACCTGTCTCTGCTCTCACCACATTCCCCTCGTCCCAGCTCCTTTTTTTTCCATGCTCCCCTCAACTTCCTCACCTTGCAGGACTTCAACCATCTTGGAGAAGGCTATAGAAGCTCCAGGTGACTCCATCTCCTCCCCAGCCCCTGCATGAACCCTTTTGGGACCTGGCAATGCAGCACAAAAGTGGGGGGATAAATGCTGCGAGCTGTGATTCCTCACCCCCAACCCTTTTAGCTGCAGTCAGAATCCTCCTCAGCTGCAAGAGGCAGATCGTATCTTTGGGTGCTTGACTTCAGGGCTGGCCACTCACAACCCACAACAGCAAGTTTAAATTCAGGGAAAATGGAGAAGGGATATTGTCCCTCCTGCCCTCCCTGCTGTGGTGCAGGTCCTCAGGGTTGGACCAGCAGCTGCCTTTAAGTGGCCCCGCCAGTTCCATGAGTTCCCAGCATTCAGCAGCCACAGCCCTACCTTGGTTTTCCCTAGAAGGTTTTCCTGCCACTGCTTCAAGGACTCTTTGGGTGCTGCACTTGCAGCATCCCTGGGGAGGTGGATGATTCCTGACGGAGATGCTCTGTCAGGAATTCTGCTGCACCACAGGCTGATTTCACATGGCTCTGCAAGACCTGGGGCCATAGCAGCAGCTCCTGAAGTTTCATCCCTGAAGTATTTATCTAACAAGACCTAAACCAGCACCAGCTGTAATTAGTGAAAGGAGTTATTTTATCAGCAGCCATGCGAGACTCAGCGTATGGCTTCCAACCCAAAACAACCACGTATCCGCCCAAATGCCAGACAGCTACTTAAAATAAATCAGTCATCCTGTTCTCAGGTTTGATTTGGCAATAAAAACCCCCAAACATCCCTGGCATTGCTGCTCCCAAACCTGTTTGCTCTTCACTCGTCTCTGCTCACAAAATGCCGGTGGTTTGAGTGGTCTGTTCTCGTGAAAGGGTGGAACAAACCATAGCCCAAAATCTGTGGAGAGTTTTGTGTTTGCTGGAAGGGTGCCCAGTGTCCACGAGGACAGATGTTGGGGAAAGATTAAGTCTAGGAAATCTTTCTTCAAATTCAGAGGGCTGCTGGCCAGAGAAAAATCTGATATTTAATTATTTAATTTTTAAATCTCAGCTGCTGCTGAACTGGGTTTTTTAAAGGTGGGGTGTGATTACGCGCATCGGAGGGGAATTGAAAACCTGTCGACAGAGAGGCGAGGGGTTTTCCATCGTTTTATTAAAAACTTCCAAAGGTCTAAAATGAAAATGTACACCTACTACAAGGGAACCAGTTTGTACACTCACAGTTAAAGTGCTAAAAATTAAACGTTACAAAACCGACACTGGACTACTGTAAACAAGTCTACCAAGAGCCGAGTGCAGGTCGGGTCAGCTACGGGCAGGGACTGCCCCACACATTCCGCTACGTAGAGATCTCATGGACATGGAAGCTCCTTCCCCTCTCCTTAGGAATTGGATGCTGTTACAACACGGACACCAGAGTGTCGAGGGAAAGCACTGGAAGAGGTGGCAGCGTGTTACATGCACCGAGTTCCACCATGCACGGACCCGACAGGCAAAAACTGCGTGAAACACCCCGCCTTGGGGGAAGAGAAATCCCGATCCGGTTAGAAAAGAAGCACAGGGGGATAGGAGTAAGATTTCACATTCAACTGCACATTCTGCTGCTCAAGGTGGACCTCGGGATGTCTCCTGTGCTGGGGCTGCTCCGCTCTGTGCCGTGGTTTCACCACACAGATGGAGCTGCCGGCGCCTTGCCGCTATTTTGGGAATCCTCAGTGCCCTGGAGCTGGGCTGTGGAGTCGGCTCCCCTGGAAGGGTGGGCAGCGCTCTAAGGGCTGGCCTGGCTCTTCTCCTT
This sequence comes from Atrichornis clamosus, assembly GCA_013400975.1. Taxonomy (NCBI): domain Eukaryota; kingdom Metazoa; phylum Chordata; class Aves; order Passeriformes; family Menuridae; genus Atrichornis; species Atrichornis clamosus. The sequence goes on from WBMZ01002017.1 coordinate 29,467, forward strand.
GTGCCCTGAGGGGTTTTCCCTTCCCTCCTTGCTGGAACAACTTGGGAGCGTTGCTGGATTTGGCCGTGGCCAGATTTCGGTCGGAGCCGCCCCATGCTCACCACTGAGCTGGTGTCCTAACGCTTCCAGAGCTAAATTTGGGTCTAAGCTGGAAGAAAAGGGTGAACACTGGAGAGTGACAAACACATCTACACCTAAGTGTGGCTTTTTGCTGCTGTTGGATTGTTTATGCTTTAAAAGAGACAAGCAGCATGGATCCAAAGGAAGGGCAGCTGCACGGGATCCCGGGACAGCCTTTTCCATGCAACACAACCACAGCTCCGATTTGGGATATTTCAATGAACAACAAGAGCTACGAAGGGATTAAGAAAGAAGGATCATCACAAACTTGAGGGAATTTGTTGTCAGCGGCAATCAGGTTGGTAAAACAGGAGATGCAGTTCCCTGGGAATACTGGGAATGAGAAGCCGTGCGTTTTAGGGGAAGCTTTGATGTTGCGATCTCGCAGAGCAGCGTTTCGGGGCTCCAGTCATCGTGTGCGTAGGAGGGAGATACATTAAGCTGCCGTTGGGATGAGCTGGAGAAGCCAGACATTGTACAGCTTCCCTGCCTGTTTCCTGGGAGAGAGGGTCTGGCTTTCACTGGCATGCGGCTGCTGGGGAGGGACGAAGCGCTTCTGGAACACTGCAAGGAACGTGTGTTCAGCTGCAGGTACATCCGGGGAGCCCAAAGCACATGGAGCATTTCAGCGGCTGCAGAACTGCCCTCCTGGGTGGGGGTTTGAGCTCTGGGGGAATTTAAAGCTTGGCACCAGTCCCACAAACCAGGCATCCGGGCTGGAGCTCTCACCGGTTAGCGCGGGGTGCCAGGTCGGAAAGCATTCCCAAAACAGGCCTGGTGCCCCGGCCGAAGATGGTGGCATGGCCACATTCAAACTGGGGTGCACTTCAGAGCCCCTGGGCACAATGATTTGGGAGCTGAAGCCCTGTGAGTGCCCCAGCTGGGGAACTGCACCAGAGCTGGGACATTCTTATATGGGTGAGGAATTCTCTTCCCGGGAGGAATGCTCTGCTAAGTGAGCACAGCTTGCTGGCTCAGGTGTTGAAGGTAGAAGGGAGAGGGCAGGGAGGCAAAAACCCCAGCCAGAACTCCAGTTTTAGGTTTAATCACCTCTCTGGGGTGACAGGAGTCCGTCCCTTACAGGATCTATAAACAAGGAACAGCTTAGATATTCCCATCTGGAAGCAGTATGGAGACTGAGCCTCACAAATTAACAACATTTCCAGCAGGATCTTTCTCCAAACTCCATCACCATTCCTCTCCCCGTCTCTAAACAAGTCAAAGCATTGCTTCAATTTATTAAAAAAAAAAGTACTGGAAATGGAGCCAAGAAGATCAATGTAAACACTTGAGCTTATTTAGTTCGGTTCCAGTGTTTAGGAAAACTCAGCTTCCCAGCTCCTTCTGCAGATCCAGATTTCTAACAGATCATCCCTTTGAAGCAGCACACAATTTAGTAGGAACTGAATTTGAAAATAACAAAGGTTCCACCCTTGGGGCTTCCAGGGAGTTGCAGTTTCTCCAGTTTAAGTCACTCAAAAGGATTTTCCACAGCCATCTGCTTTGGAAGAGGCAGTGTGGCTGATCTGGACAGTCATCCCTGCGGACAGCCGGTTATCCCTGCGGATGGCCCCCAGGGATGTTTGCTGAGCAAACAGGCGAAGCAGAGCCTGCTCTGCCCCAGGGCCCTGGGTGCAGCAACTCCCTCCCTGGACTGACAACAAAGAGGTTTGTTATTCCACGCTGGGTTCCATTTGTCTTCTCCTTTGGAGCAAGAAGCCCGGTGGAAGCAAGAAAGACAATTTAGGATAAATCTGTCTCGGAGACATGGTGACTCCCGGGGCAGCCTTTGATTCCACAGAACACAGGTTATGAGCTTTGCTGTTGTGTAATCAGCTACAATTAAAATGAGTAATTGTGGAGCAGCTCCGTTCCCGCTGCCGGCGAAGGCCCCGCAAGCTGCTGCCCTGGCCCTGCCCTCGAGGTTGGTGTACAAAGGCTTCTCAACATGCCTCCGTCAGGTCAGGAAGGGAATTATGTAAGGACAATGAAAAAATAAGGATTCATTTCCCAGCAATGATCTGGAGTAATTACTGAGGTAGGTTTGCATGCGATCAGTGTCTCCTCATGCTGAATGGACCTCAACAGCAGATGCTTCAGAAGATCCACAGCACCATCCTCGACGGGCCTTGAGTTCTGCCTCCAGTGTATCCCAACGGATTATTTCCACACAAAAAAGCCCAAACAGAGAATTGTCTACCACAAACCCACAGTAGGGAATGAAAACAACCTACAGCAGAGGTCGATCCATAACGCAAGATCCCTGGCTGGGAAGGAGCCAACAACTTAGGATGGATCTGCCTCCTCTTTGAGACAGCAATGCCTTGGGGTTCCAGCTGCTGCATCCCGCTCTTTCCTCATCCATGGGCAGCTCCTGCCTCGATTTCTCCCATCCATTTCTAAATTCTTGCTCAGCACAGAGAATCCTCCCCAAACCAGCCATGACATCTCAAGGGAGGTGGGGCATCCCTGAATAAACTCCTCAGGTTGTTTTGGCCTCAGCCTTCTTCACCCAGGTGCAGGGTCTTGTAAACAGGCTTTGCTCTGGTTGTAAGGAACGGGCTGGACATTCCTGGTAGCAAATTCAGCTTTCCTATTATAATTATTTTTTTTAAATAGATCAGGAACAGGCAATCTCAGCTTTTGTACATGACTCTAAAAAATAAATGGCTGAATATTATCTAGATAACTGGTTTTAAAATCCATCTCTTCCTACAGAAATTGTAAACGAGTAGAAAATTTAAATAGTCTTTTGTAAAAAAGCAAGGACAATACAAGTTATTAAAAAAATTGCTCTTCCCTGCCTCTCTCTTCCCACCACCCTCGCGACAGCTGAGCCTGAACAGCTCTGGGAAGAGTTGGTGATCCTCAGTGGAGTTTCCTTCTCCAAAATGCTCATCCCTGTGTTTCGTTTCCAGTGTGAGCATGGCAAACGCTGCCGGCTCGCACAGACGTCCCTCAGGCAGCGTTGGATGCGTCCCCTCGTCAGGTGCCTCGTCAGAGGTGCACGGAGGGATTCCTTCACCCGTCAAGAGTTCCCTTATGTCTCATCAGGAAAACTCTCAGCACGACCCCGACCCCGAGTTTTCAGGGACGGCACCTCCCGACACGCGGAGCCCGCGGAGGGAGGGATAGAGGGAGGAAAGAAGGGGGAGATTGTTCTCCACAAAGAATAAGAAATTCAGCAGTTGTGTTGATGAGGAACAGTTATCGAATAAATAATTACCTACAGAGAGGTTCAAAGGAGACAACCAGCTTTTTACTCAATAATTCAAGACAGCTGAAACCCTCCGGCTCCGACGCAAGTCCGAGAACGTTGGCTTCAACACAGAGAAGCCAGTCCCGGCTTCCTGATGCCCAAATCCAGCACCTGATGATAGCGTGATAATACTGAGCCTGTCGCCTCGCCGAGGAAGGGACCACGAGCCCTGCAAGCACTCCAAGCACTCCTTCCCTCTCAGGCACTGGTGCCGTCCTCCTCGATGACGCGGTTCATGCTGGTGCCGTGCGTGATGTGTGTCATTGGGTTGCTGCTGAGATCCCTGATGCTGCTGTGACGTGACTGTTCATTCAGCCGGTGAGAACTGCTGTGCCTGGAGTGATCAGTCAGTCGTGACATGCTGCCGTGAGGTAGTCGTTCTTCCACGCCTCTGTAGCTGCAGGGAGTGTACCTAATTTGGGAAAACACGGGACAATTATTGCTATCGTTACCACCGCGCCTGTGAAAGAATGTAAATAGATCTCGGTGCCTGTGCTCTTGTGAGGAAAGGCGTTCTCTGTTCAGCTCAGTCATTCAGCTCATACAGCCTCAGGCAAAGTGTTTCAGCTCCTTACACAATGGTTCTCACTCGGTTCTTACTACAGCGCTCTGTCTGGTATTGATAATTAGGTGAGTGAAACACTTGATGATAAATTATGCTGTAAACCTTAACTCCACCTCAAGTTGGAGCGGGAACTTGTGCCCTTGTTTACTTCAGCAGGGCCAGGACTATTTACAGACACAAAATCAACTGACACGCAGACAAAAGCAACCACAAAAGTACTGAGCTGACATTGGGGCAGGTCTGTTTTCCCACATGATGTAACACAGCTCGTTTCCGTGCAGGAAAACCAGCGCTGCACACAGTCCTACTGTGTAATTAATTCACAAAGACCAGTGTAGGTCCTGAAAATATCATGGCATTTTTTCTCTTTACACACTAACAGGGAGAGGAGATGCAATAGAAGAACATTCACTTTTAGCACCATTATGGCCACACATCTGCCTGGAAGGGGCCTGTCCAATCTTCTGGACAAGATCTGCCCAGAGAGGTTGTGGACTCCCCATCCCTGGAAGTGTCCAAGGCCGGGCTGGACGGGGCTTGGAGCAACCTGGGATAGTGGAAGGTGTCCCTGCCCATGGCAGGGGGTGGGATGAGATGAGCTTTAAGGCCCCTTCCCACCCAAGCCATCCATGATTCCATGATTTTCCGAGAGGACTCGTACCGTCCGTCCCGCGAGCGGTGCAGGCTGCCGTGGTAGCTGCTCACTTTGCTGTGGACACTGCCTGCCTTGCTCCTCTGGTCGTCCATCATGGCCAGCTGGGTGGAGGAGGCGTGAGTCGAGGTGCCCTGGGTGGAAGTGCCTCTGGACTTTCGGATGATGGGGGTATTGGGATCCCTCAGAAGAGACTGGGCAAAGTCTGGCTCTTGCAGCACTTGGCGACTCTCGTTTACAACTCTGAGTGAGACAGGCAGTTTGATCAATTAACGTTAATTACTGCAGTAGGAAAGTGATTGCAGAACTGTAACTATTTGACAAACAGAACAAGTAGCACAGCTTGGCAAATAAGACAATCTATTTACATTATCATGTCCCTATTTGCCTAATTCTGAAGCACCTCTGTATCTGGCTGTTTTAGTGAAGTTGAATCCTTAAATTTCTTGAATCCTTCCTGCTCCCTGTACCTGACCCTCCAGCCTGGACACGTGCAATGAGGACATTACATTTGCCTAGTCTGCAAATATTGTTACAAGAGAAAACCCTGGGATAGCGCTGCAACCCAGCAAGCTCGGATTCCCAAGGAACTGCCTCTCAGGGAACATGGGGAGCCACCTCCTCACTCACAAGAGCATTTAAAATCGGGATTAGAACCAGCAGCAGGAGGACACCCGGTGAAATACAATGTGTGTATTGTAACACAACAGCCTCAGCTGCGTGGTTACAGTCGCACACTTGGCTGCTGGACCAGGGCGTGATGAAAGGGGGTGCAGCACATCCCCTACATTCCTTTTTGGGATTTACTTCTCTTTTTTGTGGAGGCCTTTTCCTCCCCTCCCATTCTCGATGCTGTTCTTTCATGACCCTTTTTCTGCGCCTGGCCAGCTCCTCCTCCCTCACAGAGGATCCCAGGCTCCCTAAGGAGGGAGGTTTGTATTGGCTCTGCCTCTTCCTGCTCAGTGGAAAATAAAGGAATCTGGCTCCAGCCAGAGGCTCTGGGTTCTGCTAAGGATGGACAAAAAGTTATGGAGGAGTCACTTGAAGGCTTCTGTCTTTGTGGATCTATTTTAAAACAACTTAAAAGACAATATTTGCTACGAATAGCTGCTCATAGCTACCACAAAATCCCACAGATTGTCTCTGAATTTATGCCATACCTTAGTCTAAACTAATTCCAATCTTAGAGAAGCTCCAAGAAATTCTTATTGTCACTTTATCAAGTGCTCTTCAACACTAATGCATAAGGAAGATTAAAAGCAGAGACAAATGCTCTTAACTGCAACCACGGTGAAAAGAACCTACATTTAATTTCAATTAAAGGTCTGATTCAGTTGACTAGATGCATGTTTATAAATAAAAAGTTTCAATTCCAGCTCTCAGTAAGAGGCAGAGTAGTTTAGTGTTTGCTTGAGACCTAATCCTTGTTAAAAAGTATGTTGAAGATGGGTAGAGGAACGTAGATTTGATTCTGGCACCAAAGAATAATTAGGGGGAAAAAAGCAATTTCAGGATTTTTTTGAGCTGTTGCCTGTCTTGTCCTTCCTTGCTCCATTCTGAATAGTGAGTTTCCTATCTACTCCTGTCTTTGCCTCTGTGAAAAACCAACCCAAATACTCTTCCAGGACTACAAGGGAAGAGTTTTTCCGTGAGATATCCATACGCACTCTTTTTTCCTGCGCCCGTGGAAAAAGCTGGCCCACTCAAAACAGGTCTTTTTGCTTCCAACCCAGAAGACAGAGGGTATCCCAACAACCAAGGCCATGAGATACTTCATGAGGAACAGAATCAAATCTGGACGGCTCATCTGAGTGACCTGGAGAGAGAAAAAGAGAAAGGAAGATTCTACAGCTCATTGTAGTTCACTCCATTTATTACTCCATTTATTAACACATTTAAATCAGCCATCCCTGCCTTGAGCCAAAGCAAATATCATCAGGAATCCTTTGTTTCCTGGCTTCACGGAGCATGACCGAGTGCACTGCACAGCCCAGTGCCGGCTCAAACAAAAGGCTCAACTGCTGTGAGGTCTTGGCCTTTATTTGTATTTCTGGTCTTTTGTCCGTGCCCTGAATAATTGTGAAATATTTTCTAGTCTACAAATCATAAAAGACTCTTTTCTTTGATGGGATTAACCTATATAAGACCAGGTGCTACGGTTCCTCTTGGAAAAATGCCAGTGAAATGCTTCATGGATGTTCAACACTGATCCATTATTCCCTGGCCTTCAGTGGAGGGTTACACTTGGTTTCCCTTCCTCAGGAATTCAAGGCACCAGCAAGGGACAACTGCCTGATTCTTATCAACCCAGCAAAAGCTTCTTTCTTTGGGAGATCAGTGCTGATCTTGAAAATGCTCACAAGGTCTGTTTTTGCAAACACTTTTATACACAAAGGGTTTGTTTGGAAAAGAAGAGAAGACACAAAGGTATTCCGATTGTGGCCTTTCAGGACCTGAAGGAGCCCACAAGAAAGATGGAGAGAGACTGTTTACAAGAGCATGGAATGACAGGACAAGGGGGAATGGCTTCACGGTGGCAGAGGGCAGGCTTAGATGGGATATTGGGAAGGAATTCTTCCCTGTGAGGGTGGTGAGGCCCTGGCACAGGTTTCCCAGAGAAGCTGTGGAAGCGTTCCAGGCCAGGCTGGATGGGGCTTGGAGCAACCTGGGACAGTGGAAGGTGTTGGGGTTGGAACAAGATGCACCTTAAGGTCCCTCCCCACCCAAACCATTCTGTGATTTCATGATCTCAAACACCCTCTGGCCACTAAAAGACTTGGGCTATAGGAAGGGGTTCCCTGTTTTTCGTCACAGCTGAGGGAGATTTTCTAACACCTTGAAATTTTCTCACACCTTGAAAATTTTCCATAATAATACAGAAACAGGACAGATTATTTCTATACCAGGGAACGAGGACTATGAACAAGAGGGGACACGGATGACAAGCAGATGACGTGGTGGCAAAAGCAGAAGGCAGCCCAGAAGGGAGGGACAGAGATCCTGCAGCTGGGAACTCCTTGGAAAGGCCTTTACTCAGAGTGGATCCAGAACAGAAACTCTTCGGCCTCAGAGGAGCAGGGCTCAGAGCAGCTGATGTGAGGCAGAAGAGGAACCTGGTGGGTGAAGGGAAGATGTCAGTGACTGTCCCATATTGTGACACACTGACAGTGTAATGTCTTCAGGGTGTGTAGCGGTAAGGCTGGGAAAGATGTTTAAACAAATGGAAATTCGCTTCATCTTCCATTGAATCATCCTGATCCCAACAGAAATAAAGTCAGTGCATAATAGCATAAAAAAGACCTCAAGGATGAGCGTGGCAGGAAGGTCTGGGGCTGTTTCGTTGTGGGGAGATGCTCATGAAATCAGGTCTCCTTCCAACAAGGAGCCACCTGCAGCAGAGCTTTGGGACAGAGGGTGACACAGCTGGAAAAACCACCGCACTTGAGGAAGCGACCAACCTGTTTAGAGCACAAGGAAACATCCAACAAGGTGTTTGAGACAGGGAATGGTGCTCTGTGAGGTAAGAGTGAGGCTGGAATACTCTGGGAATTCAGAGGGATAAAGAGCAGGGCTGGCAGGAGGACAGGGAACAACCAATCCCTCTTGCAAGAAGCTCCTCTGGCCTATAAGGACTCAGAGGTGTGAAAAGAAGAATTGCTAAACACTGAAATGTGGGAAAAAGCACCACTCAGACGTATTTAAGCTAAGCAATAGGAAAGAAATATGGCTGCAGCAGCCATGAAGAAATGCTGTCCTTAGGGGAGCAGGATTTTGGAATAGCTTCAACACGGATTGTGGAGACGAGCACGTTTTGAGGTGGAGTGTCACCAGCTTATGACAGAGGTTGACAGCGACAATCAGAGCTTCCCTCTGACCCTATGAGCCTGCATTAATGTAAAAAAACACGTATACAACCTCCTAAAACAACATCAAGAACCAGTTTTCCCCCCAGATTGAAAACCCAAAGTCAAAGAAGTGCCTGCGTCAAGTGGATTTGCCAGAAATAGACCCCGTGATATTCCAACACTATTCCCATCAATGCTGAGGGGCAGCACAGCTCCCACTGGACCAGTGCAAACCCAGCTATCACTGGTTTAATGCTTTGCATTATTGCACACTCTTTAATACTGGCACCATAATTGGAGAGAGAAAATAAAAGCGTAGAAATGTAATGAGCGTAATTAGAAGATGTTTCTTAAGAGTTCTCCGTCCACCTCTGGCCCAGGAAAACCACGGATGCTGAAGGGTCTCTGCCACCACTGAGGACCTTCCTACACCATTTAACCAGGCAGAACAGGCCTGAGGTGGTTTTGTAGTCAACCTGTGAGATTCCGCCCAGGAATCAAAAACATTAACAATTACCCAAGAAAAGAATTGCCCAACAAAATTAAGCTCTCAAAAATCAACCTTATTATTTCATAATGAGCTTATCTGGCATTAAGTGGAATAAGTGGTGAAATTCATCATTTCTTAATGAAGGTGATATTCAGGTGCATTTTTATATTAGCATATAATGTTTGTCTGCAGGGCCAAGAGTCCCCTGGCAGAACCACTGTCCTGAACAGAATTTAATTTTGAATTTTGCATTAAGAATAAACCACCAGTTCTCGTACTAAAGCTCTCAGTTGCTCACTGTATTACTTACACAGAGATATTACAGTAAATCACTCAGTATCAAAACTTCTGGCTCAACATTTTCATGCCGGGTGCTATAAATAATTCCAAGCAAAAATTAAAATAAATACATTCAACAAACCTTTCAGGTGAAAAGAAGCACATCCTGCTCTTTGGCAAAGCAAGTTATTAAACATCATTACAGACTTTTTGGAAATTAAGCCTCTTTGCACAAAGCAGCCAATTTAAGTAGTAACACCCATTAAACTCACATTAATACTGACTGCACCTGTTTGAAACAACACATCTCTGCAGATACGAGCCATTTATAATGATTAACACCAGAAAAATGGAACTTGAAATGACTCTTCCAGGCTCACAGAACTGAAAACTCCAGGGCTTTGAGCCCAAAGGCTCCAGCCCATTTCCCAGAGCACTGGGGCCCCTCTGACCCGAAATGCTGCCCTTTTTGTGTCACTGGGACAGAGAAGAGGTTGTACAGTTTTAAAAGCAGCAAAATGAGGCAAAAACTCACTCGTGTTCCCCACCAAAACTTAGACCCAGAAGGTTTTCACTTTTTTACTGCCCAGCTATTTAGGAAGAGCCAAAAATACAATTTATACCCACAGACTTGGACGGGGTTAGATTTATTCCCATCACACGAAGTTATGAATTCACCTGGAATATCCAAACTCCACACACCACCTCACTCAAAAGGCAAAACATCTTCCAAACCATGTGAACGTGACCTGCTTCAGGTCCTTATTTACAGAAAATCCCCACTGACAGGGAATGTAACATTGAATGGTTTCAGCAGCACTTTTGCTATTTAAAACCTATTTTTATACACACTCAGCTTTCAAAGCTCAGCTTTCCTATCACTATTTGTGTCTCCTGAGAAAATCCAGGTAACCAGGACTACTGAGGCAAGTATGGAGCAGCTGAAACAACGATGGCAGCAATTCCAGCACTACATCACCTGCTCTTCCTTTTCCCGAAAAATTCATTGTGCAGAATCCAATCTTTTCCAGAAGTATCCAATTTCAACACAAGACCTCAATTATTTTCTGGGGGAGTACTTAGGATGCTGCTGCTGTGACATTGTCCACACTACAAATAATCAGCATTTTAATGTCTCCAACTTGTTGCAGCTGAATGACTAAAACAAGAGACACAAATGCTTCATGAAATCCCAGACTTATGTGGAAGATGACAGTGGAAATCGGACAAGATCCCTGGTTTCAATTTATCTTCTTGGAGAGAGAAGGTGATGCAGGGAATAATCAACCAATGAGGCACTCGTGTCCCTGGAGATGTCCATGTTTATGGAGCAAAGTCACCTGATGCACTTTCCATCTGTGCTTTTAAAATTTCAGGATATAAGCAAATATATTTGTGTTTCAATGCAAACTTCTTTAAGCACCAACTGGCTCCATATCCCTCCTAGATACCTGAATAAACTATTGAAGTTTATTTAAGAAACCTCCCCAAAAGCTGAACTACTGACATAACTGAAAGGAGGGAAAGGAACTGAAATGCAGTTCCTGAGAATTTGGAATGTATTTTCATCTCTCACTTTTCTACAAAACCCTTCACAGCTGCTGACTTCTGCTGAGCTCCACGCAATGACGTGTAACAGATACTGTAATAACGAGGAGTAGAAATCATAGAATTTACAGAATTCACGGAATAGTTTGGGTTGGAAGGGCCCTTAAAGCTCATCTAATTCCAACCCCCTGCCACGGGGAGGGAAAAATCACTAATGTGAGCTCTCAGTGCAGAATTTCCTCTTCTTTTTTATAGAAACACAATGAAAGCAAAGCACTGCTGGTAGTTATCATTTTGTAATTTACTCAGAAGAAACTATTCAAATATAAAAAACACATTCCCAGCAGCACAATCCAAGGTGTCCCTGCCCAAGATGATCCTTAAGGCCCCTTCCAACCCAAACCATTCCATTAAGAAATGCAGCCTGTTCTTGCCTGAGCCCTGATAAGTACATGGTATGTGGCTTCTGAAGCTACAATTAAAGATTTAGGAGTATTTTAGCAAGGTGTGCTGAGGGCATGATGACATTTTTGGGTTGCAGCACTTAATTGATGCACTACAATTAATTTTCATATGGGAACACACCACATTCCTCTGTCATCCTGCAGAAATGTGGGATTTCCTCGTGCCCTCCTCAATGGAGTTTTAGATATTCTGCTTTCAGAGGAGGGATCTGAGGGGGTACTTGATCCCAAAATACTCCGTGCCACTGCAGCACCCTCCAGCAACCTCAGCTGTCCAAGTTAGGGCTTCAGCATTAACCACAGATGACACATGACAGTAACTCCCCTGAAATCAGCTCTGCAGGAGCATTAACTTCACCTTTCAGTCCTGCTCTGCAAGAACTCCAAGTTGTGAGACACCAACAAAATACAAAAAGGGTGTCTAAAAATAGAGAGTGAGCAGCGTTTCAGCTATGAAATAACAACCATCACTCTTTTGTCAGAGAGGGAGATGGTGAATCCCATTAGAACAGTGATTCCTTAAGATCAGAGATTGAATTCCACTGTAGCGCAGTCAATGAGGGAAAAAACCCTCTTAAAACCAATATTAAAGTCTGCACTCCTGTTACCAGCTGAAACAATAACTGTGAACATCTACTGAGGAATTTGATTCTGTCATTTCTTCTGTTTCCCGCTTGGCACTGTGGCCAGACCCTTCTTAATGTCTGTGAACCTCAGCCTTACCCTCACCATCCTGTACCAAAGGCTTTCAAAATTCCCCCTTCACACTGGACAGCTCAAATCCAGAGACAGATCTCCCCTGGCCTCCAAAAACTGGGATAATGCCCTTCTTCCTAGATAAAAACCTGTTTTACAAGTGCTCAAGTCTGCTCTCAACACCTGGAGCTGCCTTTCCATGAGGGCAGAGAGCGTCAAGGACACAGGGAGGGGAAGGCACCAGGGGCCACGTCCTTCTAGGTGAGAACCTGCCACAGAGGAAAGATAATACTGGTGGTGATTCTCTGTTTTCCTTCTGACCTGATCGCTTTCACAGGGATGCAAGAGGGGTTCGTGCACTCCAGGAACACGAGAACCTGGCAATTTCATTGAGTCTCAGAATGGTCTGGGTGGGAAGAGACCTTAAAGCTCACCCAGTTCCAACCCCGGCACCTTCCACTGTCCCAGGTTGCTCCAAGCCCCGTCCAACCTGGCCTTGGACGCTTCCAGAGATGGGGCAGCCACAGCTTCTCTGGGAAACCTGTGCCAGGGCCTCCCCACCCTCACAGGGGAGAATTCCCCTGTGGAGCCAGGCCCTCAGAGGCATCCAGCTGACAAGGAAAAACAGGCAACGAGACGTAGGTGCAGGATTTGGGCTGTGGGCTCTACGCCCCGCTCGGTGCTGCTCAGACACATCCCACGAGCACCGAGGCCTCACCCAGCAAGTTCTGCCAGACACAAAGATCACAGATGTGATAGAGGGATTTCCGCAGCCCATTTTTTCCCTCCCATCTGCTGGGCTGGTGCAGAACATCTGACAGGAATATTATTTCCTTCAGCAAATCCAAGAAGCCACTGGTTTGGAGGCATCACTTCCCTCCCGGAACGCACAGTGGCAGGTGTTCAGAAAGGAGGTTAAAAACATCAATTTCCACATTCCTCCAGGGAAAGCCAATGCTGCTCTGTAGTCACACTGTTCATTTAAACGCTTATATAACTAATTCCTGGATATTTTCCCCTCCTGCCCCTGAATGATCAATCACAGCTGCTTTTTAGTGACAGAGATCAGGGGCCTCTTCCCACTAAAATGTGTGAAACCACAAATTAATGAGCTGGCTGTGTATGTGTGGGGAAAGCCCAAACACAACACCTGTCCCCCTCCTCTGGGGCAGTAACACCGATCATTTGTTATTTCCCCAAGGACAAAAAGGCAATGAAATTCAAATTAACCCATCCTTTTGTTGAAAATGGGAAAAGTGGGGGGAAAGACCAAAGGGAATCTGATCTAACCATCTCGCTTTCATAACCATTTCCATCACTGTCATTGCTTTGAGACTTAGAATTATACTCACAGTTTGTTTCCCAGTAAAACATAGTAGGATTTGTCACTGTAAAGTAATTTATTACCAAAATTTTGCTTGTTTTGCTCTTATCAGATCCATGGCACCATTCTGGCTACTCTGCTAAAAATAAATAAATAAGACACTGCAATAAAAGCTTCTAAAATTACCATCTTAATAGAAAACAGCTATTCTGGAGGAAACTTATTCACCCCAGAAGTTAAGTGTTAGTCCAGGCACTGCAGATCCACCTCACCTTGCCAAACTTACCTAAAATACACTTTTCCCAAGAATGTTAGCTGTGTAAGTGCCTAAAAATACATCCTTAAGAAACCTGCCTCTACAGAACATTTCAAAGGCAATGAATTCTATTTTAGAAGAATTTCTCCTGAGTTCCTCTGGCCTGTTATGGGAAAGAAATGTACGGGGGTGAAATTAATTCACGGAAGAACTGCACTGGTTTCACCAGAAGTGATCCCATGTCCACACTCAGGGGAAGATGCTGGAATCTAATAACCCGCTGGAAAAACACCCTGAATAACCACCACAGCAGAGTGGCCTCTCACAAGGTAACTGCAGGGTTTCCTCATCCATATCCCCGGAAAGAGAACCCAGAGGACAACTAAAGATCCTGACCCATGCCCAGCTGGCGTCCAGGAACTCCAAGGCTCCTGCCCTCCAGGGCCTGCATTAGTCACAGCCACCACGCCGGCATTCCTGGGATGGGAATGCAGGAGACTGCTCCATCCTACAGGGATCCCCCGGATCCCCAGGACAGGTTGTTCAGCTTCAGGAGACTCCTGCTGGGAAATGCCCCATTGGATCAGGGAAAGCTGAGCTCTCAGGGTGTCTGGGGGTTTGTGGCTTTATCGCTGGGAATCAAGCAAAAAGGAAAAATCCATCCCTAATGAATCAGCACATCCGATTTCTGTCAACTGTGCTGCTAGAAAAATGCTTGGACTAAAATCTTTGCAGCCTCAGTATCTGTTTGGCAGCAGATATTATTTCCTGAATCGATTCAATTCTTACAGGACAGAATTTAGGAAGCTTCTTGTGAACGTGTCCCCACTGAGGAACTCCCACTCCTTGGATGAAGACACTTGCCAATAAATTCCTGGAGATAAAGCCAGAAGAAAAACATCAGTGTAATTTGGTAAAGATGCCAATAATGGCCAAACCATTGCTCAAAGCAAAATACAGAACTTAGAGGTGAGATAAAAAGGTGCTTTAGCAAATGTGGCATTTATAGTACATTTCTTATTCTCCACAGAGAGAAGTTCTGTGTTCATTGGGCTACAAGCCTTTTCCAAGTTACAATGTGAATGGAGTAATATTAATAATAATTTGTATTATTTGATTTTTAAAAAATCAGTTAGGCTGAATCTTTGAAAAATAATTTGCTGTCAGGGTTATTCCATCAACTGAGATAATTTTTCCATGTAATACTATACTGATAATATACATTCAAATATAATAACTAGAGTTATTAATGTCTTATTTCTACTTAAAACTCCTCTTAGTTCCCTCTGAAAGAAGGAAGGAGGAGACATTGAAATGTTTTCATACCTTAAAGCCAGGCTGTTAAACCTGTACAATAATGCAGTTTTAGAATGACAATTCCCAAAATTCAAACATGGGGAGTAACACAGGCAGGTCAAAGCATAGCCCTGATCTGGGAATGTTCTATATCCTGGAAGATGACACAGCTCATTGGGTTTGGTATTTCTTATCAGTTTTGATACTCATCAGTTTATGATTCTGCTTACCAGTTGTGTGTTCATACTGGTGAAAATGAGAAACAGACCCTGGTCTTGTTTTGTTTTGAGCAGAGCAGATATTTTGAAACAATTCAGCATTAAAGATTTTATAGAATGACTTCAGAAACACTATTAAAAAGATAAAAATAAATTAACAAAATACAAGTGGAAATACATTTCCAAATTCAAATCCTAAGCAATTTCCTTTAATTTATTAAAATGAAAAGATGAATCTTGTTTTAGGTGATGGATTTCCTGTCACAGGTGCTGCAACATTCAGTTCTGATGGTTAAGACTGACTTCAAAACCAGGGGGATCAGAGCTCCTCACTCAGCTTTTGTTGCTGTTCTAATCACAATTAAAGAGGCAGTGGGAAAAGAGCTTCCTTAATAACCAGGATTCAAGGCTGCTCCAGAAAGTTTGCTTATTAAAAAGAGAATGGAACAAAAATGAGAACTCAAAAATAGCCAGATTTGACCTCCTTTGGCAAGTGACACAGCAAACGCCTGAATTTAAAAAAAAAGTTAAAAAAAAACGGAAAGAGCTGACCTTGAATAGTCATGTTGGGTCCAAGTACAAACCAACCTGTCTGAGGAGAATGGTTGAGAAATCAACATTTCCCCTTGGCTCTGGCTCAGTCAATCCCATGAAAACGAGTCCTGTGCGTGAGGCGATTGCTTCCCCTCACTTGTTCATGGACTGGAAGTCGCCACGGTGAGATAAGAGAACACACCACATCCCATGTGGGATTTATCCGAGTCCTGGGTGTGCCAGGAGGACACTGGAGTGATATCTCTAATGCTGAAAAGGAAAACGCTGAGAAATTAGCTCCAGTACGTTCTTCTCCTTCAATATATTCTTTCTCCTAAGCATCTAAACCAGGAGGAATTAAACGTATCCTTGCTAGGAAACACTGCAGTACTGTGATTAATAATGTTGTTCTCACCTGATGCTGTATTTGTTTTTGAAGGAAGCCCAACTCAGAGTCCAGATTTGCTTCCATCTCTTCTGATTAACACAGAAAATCTGGTTTTTTATCTCAACCTTTGTTGGTTTTTTTTTCCTTTAGCACAGAATAATTACATCCAACAAGAAGCAACTCCTTTGGGCAGATTTAAGCAAATCCATTACCTCTCCTAAGAGGAATTCTAAACAATAACTAATGAAAAAGAAGGGGGAGGAGAAATCTAGATTTACAGACATCCCTGAAGAGATTCCCTTTCTGCCCGTGCCACACACGAACGGTGCTGAGACATTTCCCAACAAAGCCTCTTTTCTCCAGCCAGCCCAGGGCACTCCCCGGCACGTTTCTGCAGACCCACAGATGGCAAAACAGCTGAGACATGTTGGGTTCAAAAAGACAGCGGCAACACCCCTGATTAGCGGAGAAAACGGGGGGGGAAAACTGGGGGGAAAGAACTTGAAAATGCCACATCAAAACGGAGAAACTCCATCCCGACTTGAGCAGCACCGCAAAGCAGCACCTTGGCACCTCTGCGTGCCAAGGATTAGTTCCTGGTGGTGTTTTCAGGGAGATGTTTGTCGGTCCCATCCTTCCTCTGCCTCCATCCGTGTGTGTGATTGTCCTGAAGCACTTGGGCGTGAAAATAAAGCCTGTGTCACCTCTTATATCCCACGGGAAAAGGCAGCCCGAGCCAGGAGCAGCCCGCGAGTCCACGTGGCCACCACAGGATTTAAACCTCTGGAGTAAACTCAAATGCCTGCCAGGAGTTTTGGTGTGTGTGGGGGGAATATAAACTGAATATATTAAAAAATCAACTGAATATATAAAACTGAATATATAAAAAAATAAACTGAAGATATAAAATTGAAAATATGAAATGCAGATAAATAAGGCTTTTTGCTTCGCTTTTCATGTGCTTTCTTTAGGGAGATGAGGGAGAAATGAAGAGACTCAGCTGAGCTGGAACTTAGAGCAGCTTCTCTTGGTGTCTCTGTTCTTTTGGCCCGATTTTATTCCAAGTAAGCACTAGGAGATGTGATATTCAGCAGAGTGAAGGATAAAGCCATGCCAAGAACGAATGAATCTTGGAAATGTTACCCCTACCCCTGTTACGTGGGCAGCCTTTAAAAAAAGAAGCAAAACAAAGCAATTTAGAGATGTTAGTGAGCCAAAACAGCCTGAAATGAAGAGATTTGTATCACACAGTGTTAATTCTGGGACACACAGTCATAGAATCCCAGAATGGGTTGTTTTGGAAAGGACCTTAAGGACCATCCAGTTCCACCCCCTGCCATGGGCAGGGACACCTTCCTCTATCCCAGGTTGCTCCGAGCCATGGGCAGGGATGACACATCTAAAAGGATCTTGAAAATTTACAGTAAAAAAAAAAAAAATTAACCATTATCAGCTCCAAAAGTGCCTTTGTGAACATGGAAAACAAGAAAATGGATGAATCCTTGAGCCAAAATTCTTGGTAGGTGACAGAGCTTAATGCTAATATTAAAATCAATTTGCCCAATGTTGTCAAATAATGCATTAAAATAATCTCTATTGTGCTATGGCGTCAATAGTAACAGGAATGTGTGCACTTCGCTTTCTTTTGTGCCTGCACTGGATCCATCTCACTGCACCGACAGGCAAGAGGTGCCACCAAGCAAACACTCCTTCCCTTCCCGCTTCTGGGATCTCAGGCAACCACAATCCATCCTCTTCCCCATCCCACACCCGCCAGGAACGGGAGTGACCGGGCGAGAACTCCAGAAAAACCCATTTAACTTTATCACACAGCAAGGCTGGGGCCTCGACTCGCAATGAAACAGAGTGCAGAGGGGAAAAAAGATTGGCTGGATGGTTCTACTTTTGTTGCTGATAAAAATGATATTCGCTATTACATCATCTTAATAAGTAAGCTCTTAAAAGGCAGTTTTAGTTTTTTTAAAGTGAAGATCAGAAGGAAAATATAAAAGATTTAGAGATAAGCACATGGACTGCTTCAAAGAACTCGGTGAAAATTACTTTTGAAAGAGTTATGTTGTGCTCATTGTTCCTGCAGAAAAACTCCTCTCCTCAGTAGCAAAGCAAAATGATCTATCCATGGGATTCCTAAATTCCAGGTAATGCTGTCTTAGGTACTTATTTATGTCAATTCTCAAAACCGAGCAAAACCCCTGTTCCCTCATTTTCTTTCTGGAATAATTAGAAATATTCAAGCCAAGGGTGGTCAGGACATAGAAAGTGAGTTTAAAAGATGTGAAGGTTTATCCTGATTTTTGACTGCAAAAAACCCCACTTCTCCTGCCCCTTCCCCCCAGAAATATCCCCAGAATTAAGTCAGGTACAATTCATGCCCCATCCCTGGGAGTGGCCGAGGCCAGGTTGGACGGGGCTTGGAGCAGCCTGGGATAGTGGAAGGTGTCCCTGCCCAAGGCAGGGGGTGGGATGGGATGTGCTTTAAGGTCCCTTCCATTCCTCTAAAAAACATGGAAAAGATAAGCAGGAGCACCACCTTTGCTCTGAGCACGTCAGCACTGAGGCCTCTTAATCCACCAGTAGGGAAATGATGAATATCAGATCACAAGCAAAGCTCATTAATTCCTACTGCTCAGTCCCACTTCTCAAGGACTCCCACTACGGCAGCAAATGTCTTTGAAATTGTTTATTTTTCTTGTTTTTCCACTGTAGTATCTAAATTTGAAGCCTTTCCAAGCAGCCCAGTGCCGAGTCTGGCCCTGAAGCATTCGTGGGAACTGTGGAGTCTGTTTAGGTTTGCATTTGAGATAAATTAATTACAACTCAAAACTTTCTTTACTTTGAAGGAAATCAACTTTTTTTCAACCATCGGAACTCCAACTTTTCATAAGAGAAATGTATATTACAGCCAGCTTTAGGGACAGATTTTGCTGAGTATCTATTTCAATTCTTAGCCAAATTCACTCGTTTTGAGACCTATTTTCACAGATTGGGGCAGGTCACTGTGGCCCAGCTTTGATTCTCTTTGTAAGTCCAAGAGGAATAAAACTCGGATGCTCTCATTGTAAGGAATTAACCACCATGCAGGACAAGGATGTGGAACAGCAGCTAAATACACTTCAAACATTTTTTTCCCCCCTTTACCCCGCTTTTCGCTTTACTTCCGAGGTCAGATGGCCAATGGAAAGGAAATTACAGCTTTTGTGGCAACAGGAATTCAAAACCTGGCTGGACACGGACCTGGGCAGATCCTGCTTGAGCAGGGGATTGGACAAGATGGTGCCAAGAGGTCATAAAATCATGGAATATCCAGAGCTGGACCCACAAGGATCATCCAGTCCAATCCCCGGCTCTGCACAGGACACCCCAACAATCCCACCCTGTGCCTGAGAGCGTTGTCCAAGTTCCCCTGGAGCTCTGGCAGCCTTGGGAATGTGACCATTCCCTGGGGAGCCTGTCCAGTGCCCAGCCACCCTCTGGGGGAAGAACCTTTCCCTGATATCCAGCCTAAACCTCCCCTGCAACCTGAGCCGTTCCGTGCTTCTGGAGAGTGAGTGACCAAGATTTCATCCCAGTGCACCACTTCTCCTGGTTTAGTTCCCACAGGGTGGCACGTTCCAACAACCAGGAAGAAACTGCACAGTCAGAGAGGAAAGAGACAGCTGAACATTGGGGCAGGATCACCAGACCAAGCCAACACCAAGAATTTCTCAAGAATGGTGAAGTTACTGGCCTGTCCCCAGGCTCTGTCCTGTGAATGATGAGGTGACATTGGTAGAACCATCTCAGTTCCGAACAGGAGCAGGAGGAGGAGCAGCAAATGTGTATTTTCAACCATAGCAGGAGATGACTAAAGGTGTCTATTTTACGACTGGATTGTGCTCACTTCCCTGCTTTTCTCCCTTCATTCCTGAAGGGATCCTGCAAGAAGATGGAGAGGGACTGTTTACAAGGGCCTGGAGTGACAGGACAAGGGGGAATGGCTTCCCACTGCCCGAGGGCAGGGATAGATGGGATATTGGGAAGGAATTCTTCCCCGTGAGGGTGGGGCCCTGGCACAGGGAAGCTGTGGCTGCCCGGATAGCGGATCAGGCCAGACGGGGCTTGGAGCAACCTGGGATAGCGGAAGTTGTCCCTGCCCATGGCAGGGAGTGGAATGAGATGATTATTAACGTCCCTTCCAACACAAAACATTCTGGAATTCTGTGATCTTATCTTGGTGAAAATTGCACAGTGCTCTCATTAAAAGGATAATAAATGAGATAAAAGTTCGACCTGAAGAACATGCCATACCCACAGCCCCGTTAAAGCCCTGTGTTCATGATGGGGGTACCAGGTTCTATAGTGAGTGAAAATTAATTCCATTTTCCACTGCAGGAACCCCTCATGCACAATAACATCACCAAGGCCAAGCATTCATTCATTCTTTAAGGCAATGATTGAAAAGAAGGATACCAACGCAAAATCCAGCTCCTTGTTTGAATATCACTATGCTGCAAGCAGATTCCAAAGGCACTGCTTCCCCCTCCAGAAAAAGAAAAATGTTCCAACCTCAGTAAAAAGAGAGGTGGATGGGTCAAGACATTTTTAGGCCACTGTGAGCAGAGATATTTCACAGAGAAGTAATCCTGACTGGAAAGATGAGACCACTGCAGTCACTGCAGGGTCCTGGCAGCAGAAAGAATGATTATTTGTGGTGACACCTTAATCAGTTTGCCCTTATTCATATTGAAAGGCCAGATTGGACAGGGCTTGGAGCAATCTGGGATAGTGGAAGGTGCTGGGGTTGGAATGAGATGAGTTTTAAGGTCCCTTCCAACCCAAACCATTCCTTGATTCCATGATTAAAGCCACTGCAGCAGCCCAGGATGCTACAGGAAACTGAGAAGCAGGATGTTCCCGTGGGGAGAGAGCTGCTGCCAGCTCCTACAAAGCCCTTCCCTCTTTCTGAGTCTCTCCCAGAACCTTGGAGCACGGAGGACACTGAGGGCAGGAGAGGGTAACACGAACTCCTCTGGGCCCTGCACTTTCTCCACAAAGAAAGGGAATACTGGGATATTGTTTTCCTGCCTTTGTGGCAAAGAAGTTTTCATTTCACAAGGAAAGCAACAGATGCCTCCCAGATCTGCCAAATAACCAGGAGAATCCATACCCAGATCAAGCCAGGAATCATCCAGGTAGCCAGAAATCACTGCGAGAGCATAAGGGCATCCTGCGGCCTCCTCCATTTGGGAATATTTCCCATTTTAGGCAGGCAAAGAAACAGGGTGTCTGTTTTCCATTTGAACACCAGCCTGGCTCTGGAGCAGGCAGGAGAATCCACGGCACGGGATTGACCCCGCGGTCCCTCCCGCACGAGCAGCTGCAATTCCAACCCCCCCAGCAGCAGCAATTTTCCAGAATGAGCTCCTGTGGCATCATCTCTGATGGAAAAGATGATGTAACGCTCCAGTGGACTGATGGATTTTTAACCTCGGATTTGCTGGTGTTGGGAAAAAGCCCCCGACTCCCACAACCCTGGGGAAGCTTTGCACATCAACCTTTTATCCACTGCGGAATCAACTCCGGCTCCCAATTCAGGATAGCCTGGTCTCAGGAGCAATACTCCAGTACTTGAAGTTAATTAAATAACATTAAAGCTTAATAAAAATACGGTCTTGTTTTGCCACTGAGTGATACTCTCCACAAAGCTTCCCATTTCCCCCCCAAATTAAAAAATATATTTCACTAGCATGAGCTAAGGATAAAATCATTTTCCCCACAACGTTGAAAATCTGTTTCAATTATAAATCTGCATTGCTTAATTGAGGAAGCACATTTAGTTTAAGAAAAAAATATAAATGGAGGGGTTAAAAGAAAAACCCTTCTAATACTCCCTGGGGTCTGCGGGTCCTTCAACCCAATTTGATGTGAATGAAACCATTATTGTTCTTTTGACTCCCGCTGGGCCATTATGGCAACGGTTTGCCAGAGATTTGAGGAGCATTTTCCTACATGTTTTCGTTTTTCCAGCCCTTAGTTTCAAGATTTAAAACAGTTTTTGTTCAATACTGCGAGGAAGCAAAATCCTCTTGATTTTATGGATCCTTACACAAAATGTAAATGGACACACCGTGGGTGTTTGAAATGAATCAAGAGAAAATCACGTGTCCCTCTTTTTTTCCTTTGTTTTTAAGCATCAGCCAGTTTCGACAGATTAAAACCTGCAGCAGTGAAGACTCAATCAAGCCTCATGAAACTGCACACACCCACTGACAGAGATTTCCTGCCATAAAAATGCTCCCACATTGGATGGGAGGGAAGAGTCCCACCCTAATAAAATCTACCATAGAAAACAAGAGGAAGGGTTAAAAGGTAATAAAAGGATTATTATCAAGCCTAAGCCAAACCTTTAAGTGATCTTTTATTGCATTAAAATGTGAGTTTTGATGATTCAGCTGGTGTTTTAACTGCTTCAGAGCCCAAATACTAATTTTTTAGTATCCCTGTGTGTGCAGCTGTATAATAGAGGTTTGCTGTAAAACCTTCTGAAAATAAAGTTCCTTTAAAATAAGTTGCAGAAAATATCTAAGTAATACCATTCCAAAAACAATTTGCCTTTTCCGCTCAAAAGTAGGCTCCAAGCAATTAATACCTAAAATACTTTCTTTTCAACTGCATCTGAATAAACCAGTGGACGGTCTGATCTCTCAGAGGCTTCTGTGCCTGCGATAACTCAATTAAACGGAGCAGATAAGTCTCAATTTCTTGAAAAAAACCAAAGCTGATGAGCTGTAAGCTCTGGTTTTCTTCAGAAGACACTTCAAGTAGGACTTTATGCAGATGTTCCTGACACAAATTGAGCACAAAAGCTCCAGGCTATCAAAGCACCAAAACTGCTACAGACGAACAACGAGAAGCAGAAGAAGTGGCCTGATGACAACTCAGTTTAAATGCCAAAATTCCTCATGAGCCAAACTTCCAACACGCTTCTAATGACCAAAAACAAACTCATCAAGTCCTGGTCTTGAAGCTGGTTTAAAATATCATCTTTATAGCCTGTGTAGGTCCCACACAGCCCAGAAACTCCTCAAAAAACCAGCAAGCCGCTGGTGGAAGCCTCTGATTTTCCAACAACACCTGGCCTCATGCATTATCCAAATAATTTGAGTATGGCAAGAAATCTGAGTCAGGGATGACGAGTAACTCTCACCACAGCCCCTCATTATCCCTTCCCTGCGCTCCTGAATTGGGCACGGTGGGTTCCTCACCTGGTAGGGACACGGGATGTGATATTCCCGGCAGCGCTCCTGGATCCACGTGGTCTCCCACACACCACGATAAGCCTGCTCATAGAAATAGCAGCCAATTACAACCAGCAGGGGCACGAGGTACAGAACACTGAACACGCCAATCCGGATCATGAACTTCACCAGCTTGTCCTGGTTCTCCTTTTCTAACGGGATCTCAATGCGGACCCGATTGAGGGAGATAATGCCAGCTAGGAGGAGGGAGACTCCCACCACAACATACAGGCAGAGAGGTGCAAGCACAAAGTATCTCAACGCATCCACGTCATAGAGGCCAACAAAACATACGCCGCTAATGTTGTCACCTTCGATTTTATTCATGGCTAAGAGGATGATGGTGAGAGTCCCGGGAATGCCCCAGGCGCTGGCGTGGAAGAGCAGGGCCTTCTTCTCGATGGCTTCGCTGCCCCACTTGGGCACGGCCGCCAGGAACCAGGTGATGGTGAGAATGACCCACCAGACGCTGCCAGCCATGGTGAAGAAGTAGAGCACCATGAAGAGCATGGTGCAGGCCTTGTTGTGGGAGCCCTGGGTCACCGTGGAAGCCTTGTACTGGGAAGGGCTGGAGGCGTTGCAGGCCACTCGGTCTTCCAGCAGGAAGCCAATGAAGAAAATCAGGGACACCATCATGTAACAGACGGCGTAGAAGATGATCGGCCTCTCTGGGTAGCGGAACCTCGTCACGTCGATGAGGAAAGTCAGGAAAGTGAACAGGGTGGCGGAGAGGCAGACGATGGAGATGACGCCGATGAAGTAGCGGGCGAAGGAGAGCTCTTCCCGACGGAAGTACATGTTGGGGCAAGGAGGGGAACAGTCCCGGACCCTCAGGAAGGAGTAACCCAGATCCGGGTCTATTTTCAGCTCCCGAGGGCACCAAAAGCCATAATCCCTCTGGACGGCCATGGGGGCCTCTTCCGTGGGCTCCCCGGCTAAGTTGAGGTCAACAAGGCGAGGATACGGCTCGTCGCAGTCTGGGAATCTAAAAAGCAGGAAAAGAAGCATTTACAAGAAATAGACACACACTTTACAAGGGCTGGTAACCTTATCTCTAGGTGTGACTTCAGGCAGACTAACTGGAGAGAAAACAGACAATCCAAGGAATGGGGAATCCACGAAATACTGTACTCGTTACGCACAAACTCGTTGTCCCGCAGTGTGGTGGATGTTGAAACTATAAAACAGGTTTAAATACAAAACAGAGAAATAAACGGAGAAGGGGCCCACTGGGGCTTTAGGAACGAAAGTAAGGATACAAAATCCATCTCAGGAAGTCTGTAAATTTAGGATCACTGTAAACTGAGACCATGGCAGCACGATTTTATAGAACATTTTAAAGCCTTTCCTAAGCAACTGCACTCGCTGCCATCAGACAGGACAGTGAGGTGGTTACACAAAAAATGCAACTAGCACTGCCACCAGCATTAATACATGGGAATTATGATGAAGATAATTGTGTAGTTAAAGCTCTGACTGGAGCCAAAGGACTGCTGGAGTTTTGAAGGAGAGCCTGGAGCATGGATTCCATGTGTAGCTGTCCAGTTCCCTCTCCAGTAAATGCTACTGCCCCAGTAAGACCCGTGTTCTCTGCCCAGTCCATGTTCTGGCACAGTGGCATGAACACAACACCAGCAAAGTTTCAGTAATTTGAGCTCTGTTTTTGAAATGTCACCACCTGGGCCTTACTGAGGAGAAGGGAGAACCTGAAGGGCCCATCTGTCCAGAGTACAGAGTTAGAGCTGCCTGTGATCCAGAAACATCCCCTGACTTACTTTGCTAAAATAATTTTAAATTATTTTCATCCATCTCTATGAGAAACTATTTCTTCCTGTTTGTGCACCTCAATTTCATCAGCTGTTGAAGCCACTTTAAAAAAATAAAGCATGAAGATACTGTTCTTAATTTCACGTATATTCTGTCTCTAACAGCTTGGAATGTCATCGAATCATTTTTCTACAAAGTTATTTGTGTAATGTAAAGCTGAAAACAGCTGTTTGCAGCTCAACAAGAGGTAGATGCTCTGCAAACAGCTTTGAGATTTTATACTCATCAAAACCAGCCAATTTTCAACTGATCTCTTGGGCAGGTGACAGAAATAGGAACTCACTTCCCACCTCAGGAAACAGGAACGGAAAGGAAAATAGGGGCACTTGTGATGGAAAATGTTTAAAATGCCTGTTCCGGATAAAACATCCTGGATCGTAGTAAAATTTTATCCAGAAAAAAGAAGAGATTTTCTCACCTGGTGCACTCCATATCCTCAGGCCAGGAGACCCCAAACATCTCCATGAGCTTGGAGCACTCGCTGTGGGCTCGCTGGCAGAGCCGGCGGCAGGGCAGCGTCACCCGCCCGTATTCCATGCACACCGGGGCGTAGAGGGCACACAGGAAGGGTCGGAAATCCCTGGAGCATTCCAAATTCACCATGGGGTGGAAGGGCTGGCAAAGAAAAAGGAGAATTCAGTAGCCTCAAGCAGCACTTTCGCAGAATGTTTCACTTCGCTTTGTCTCGTCACAACCAGAACCGCGACTTCGGGAGAAAGGATCATCGTGACACAGAACTCAGGTGAAGAGAGACGACCAAGAAACCTGGGGACAATGACGAAGATTCCCAAGGGACATTTATGTACTTGATTTGCATTAAAATCAGTGAGAATTAGACAGCTAAATGCCCCTGGGGGGGATTTCAGTTCTCTCATGAAGGTGCACCTGTGGAAGGAAATCCCAACCCACACGTTTCCATGGTTATATAAATTCTCCCATAGCCACAGAACTTCCCAGCTTCCAGAACAGGGCTGTAATCCCACTGAAGGCACAGCAAAGATGTCATTTCTTGCCTAACCATCAGCAAGCACCGTGAAATCAAAGCCTGAAAAAAATAAGTTGGAATAAATAACCGGTGTCTTGTGCTCCTGTGGTGCTTTATAACAGATTTGAGTATCGGTGAGAGCAACACTCCTTGGAAGCTCTGAGAGAAAATCGATCAGAGTTAGGCAGATACAGCTGGTCTTGAGTATTTCTGGAGGACAAAGAAGGAAAAATAAAAAGCAGAGGGATTTATGTCTTATAAAAACTGGTGCATGTTGATAATCCACGTTATCTTCTTACTGTCCAGTGCGGGTTCATTCTGCTCTTGTCTTTACAACTCTCCAGGAGTCAATCAATATCTTATTCCAGGTCTGTGGAATCCACAGCCTCACCATCTCTTTGGATATTAATATAAGATCAATTATATTCCCTTGAGAGTGGAACTAGAGAATATTGAAATACATTAGGACTTAAAACTCTGGAATGAAACAAATCCACTCCGCTGCCTGCAGACTGGAAAAACACTTCCATGAACCACTTCTGATTTATATTTCAAATCACAGCTCAAAGGGAAAAGGTGACAGTGACTTCATCAATGGCAGAGTTCTGTTCTACACAGATTTTTAGAAAAAGTCCATTATTTTGATACCAGAGTTGCCTCTTCTCCACAGCCAAGCAGGATTAAAGAGCAGGAATTCTAATCTTTGGAATTTGCAGTGCAATAGCTGAAGCACAAATGATCCTGCTGTATATAAATATATATAAACTCTAAATCTTATTATCAGTGCAGCTGAAGAGGAGCTGCAGAAAGATTACATTCTCAAACAGCAATTTCCTGAGAAGCGTTTTAAACCAATTCAGCATTTTCTTTTTCCAAACTATAGAGTAGAACAGATCTAACAAGAAAAAATAGGTCATCTTCTGTGGTAATACAAATTGCAAATACTAAGAATTATAAGGAAAAGTCTCACATCTCCCTTATGGCCTCTTTACTCTTCCAATCCTTCCCATACATCTCCTTCTCTCTGCAAAAGGTTAATTTTTGGAATACAAAACACAACCATGCTATGATTTTAATGTTGAGGGTTTTAAACATCATTATTATTTATCAAGCTGATTAAATTCCCTTCATTTTGCAAACGTCCCATGACAGGACAGCCAAGAAATTTAGCAATAACTTGCAGGAAGAGCAGGATGAGCCTCCAGAGTTATGGACCAGGAAAAGGGCAGCAGCAGTTGGGAAATGTTTACATTTACAAGCTCATGGTACCCAAGGAACTCTTTCTGTGTGGCTGGACATTTACTTCAAGTACACATATATATTTATTTTTTAATATTTATTATCTATAGGAGAGTAAAGCTGTTGTTTGACCACACGGATCCAAGAAATTGATTCCAGGGAGTTATGACACCTGACTGGAAAAGCTCAAGGTCTTTCTTTATTTGATGGAAAGGGAAAATAAAACAAGATCTCAACTTTTATTCTGGTAAGAGTTTTAACTTTTCTTCTTTTAAAGAACACTGAAAACAAGAAAATTAAGTTATATCTTTATAAAGAAGAGCTACTGGTTTCATGACTACCCCAATCCCCAAGTGTTGCCTCCTGCCACTGCAGATTTGCATGGACCCACACCTAAGGAATTCCTTCATGGAAAGGGAGCTCAGGCCTTGGCAGGGGCTGCCCAGGGAGGTGGAGGAGTCCCCAGCCCTGGAGGTGTCCACGGAAGGCCTGGACGCGGCACTCAGTGCTCTGGGCTGGGGACAAGGTGGGGATGGGTCACAGGTCAGCCTCGATGATCCCAAACATCTTTTCCAACCTCAGTGATCCTGGGATTGTGTGAGCACGGAAGAAATTCCCTCTGAAGCAGGGGCCATTTAACAGGGCTGTGCCCCAGGGCCGCTGTTCTGCCTCAGCACCTCCAGGCCTCTCTCACGCCGCTCTGTCTCTCAAAAGAGCGACTGCAGGCAGACAAAAACCCTCTGAATTACTTCAAATCACCGTATTTTAAAATCATAAAGAGGCTGAGCCGGAGAACAGGAGAATAAAACACCCAACAACAACTCCTGATAACACAGAAAAAGAAACTGAGCTTCTTTGAGCCAGCAGCAGCAGCGTTTGTGCCTCTGGGCAGTTCCCTCTGCAAGCACCCCTAAAATTATCTTTAAATTGTCTTCTCCCCTTGCAACTCCTAAGATGAAAAGTCACTTCCACCTACTGATTATGTTGTTCCCTATTAAAAATAAACCCAGGGAGATTAAAAGACTCTTTTTATGCTCTTGCCCAAGGACGCAGTGCAAGTTATGACATCGAGCCCGACTCCACTGGTGCCTAACAAAAGGCTCTCTGTTAAATGGGATGTGCTTTTGAAAAATGCCTGGTGAACAGCTCCAGGAGGAAAAAAGGAAGAGGACAAGGGCAAGAGAAGGAGTGACAGCCACACTGATTTCAGTAATTCAGGCCGAGTCCTGGGAAACCCAAGAAAGGGAAGAGATAAATGTTCAGGAAGAGATAAACAGTTCTTTGCCTTCTCGTTCCTCCTGAGCTTTGCCATCCAGGTGTGGTGTCACAGCTTTGCCATCCAGGTGTGGTGTCACAGCTTTGCCATCCAGGTGTGGTGTCACAGCCCTGTGTCCCAGCTTCCCTGGGAGCAGCACAACCTTACCCAGCTCTTTCTTCCCCCTCTTCCCCACAATTTTCTGTGCTGGAAGAAAAGCTGCTGTAAGAAATGTCCCGATTCCCAGCAGCGTGGCCCCAGCTCCTTCCTTCCCCGCAATTCCCATCTGCTGCAAAAGGCTTTGATGGCCGTGCTATAACAGAGGTTAGAAATTTCCTCCTTGCCTTGGGTTTGTTTTCAGGAGGGGATCATGGAATCACGGAATGGTTTGGCTTGGAAGGGATCTTAAAGACCATCTCGTTCCAACCAGAAACTTTCACCCCCCAAGGGATGAAAGACAAAGGAAGATGGAAAGTGTAAATTCCTCCCTACTCCCCCAATAATTTTTTAAACAAATCCTCACTTTTGCTTACAAAGCAAGAGCAGTAATTCGAACTATAAATACACCATGGAACTGAGTTACAATTTCAGATTTCTCATAGTACTGAGAGATAATAAACCAAATTATTTTGTTTTAAACAGCCATTTAACAGGCTGTTATTTGTTACACTGCAAGACGTGAACCAAATTTCTTCGGTGATCTTTCCCGATTCTGTTTATATAACGAGTTCTTTGAACAGAGAACTAAACAGGAAGCATCCTCATAAACTCAGAGAGGGAAGGAGGGAAGTTTTCTCCCCTCAGGCTCCTGGGAAGAGAGTGATGCTATGACTATCAATTGCTGTTGCAATTCCCTGGTGGAAGCAGCTGCCTCGGGGCACATCCTGGCTCAGACCAGACACATAAGCTGCTCTTTGTCCTGCATTGCCCCATCTTTGATTGAACTTGCTGTTCATTAGGGAAAAATCGGGAATTGTGTCTCAAAGGGCATGGGCACTAAAGCCTTCCAGGCTGCCTCCCCTGGAGAATCCCAGAGCTGCTGCTGGATTTAACTCTCCAGACAGCTCCTGGTTCCACTGAACATGCTCAGCCTCCTGCTTATGATGGCTACACTTTTGATGGCTGTTACAAGCAGAATTGGTTTCCTTGAGACTGTGAAAATTTGTTTTCCAGTGCCCCAAGCCCTCTGAATCTCTCTGGATTTACTGGATCCTGCAGCCCCCACTCCTGGTGCTCCCACTCAACCTGGGAATATCTGTTCTAGGTTAACACCTGAGCTGAGCAGCTGCTGGAATAAACTGCTGGGGCCACCTTCAAACGAGGCTGTGCTTGAGTGTCCTGCCTCAACCCAACTGGTGCCTCCTAAAGAAAATCAGGGAATGTTCACACAGACACAGCAGAGCCGGTGGTTTGCAGAAAGCAGGGATTTGGGGCACGAACTTGACAGAAAACCAGAGCCATTTCTACTTTCTCCCACTCAGTTTGACTTGGGCTGGACCGTGCCACGTAACTAAAGGTGGCAGAAAGGGCCCTGAACACAGCCAGGTGTGCAAGAGGGAGGCTGTTTCTTCTGGAATCAACCCAACTCGCCCAACTCCAAGTGACTCTGGAAGTGCAGCTTTACTGCAGACACTTCATTCTGTTTTCTAAAGGCAACAGGTTCCTTCGCCCGAGCCCGCCTGGAGTGCACAGTGCCAAGACACGTTCAGTGAGAAGTCCTGGCACAAAGCACATCCCAGCGTAGCTCAGCATCAGCTTCCCTGCTGAGAAACTGAGGTGTACTTTTATTTTTGGGATTACTTCTAGTTTTTCACAGTGCTACACGTATAAAAGCCAAAGGGGGCACAGTTCTGGCTGCCTGTTGAGCTTTCCCCTTCAGCGTGGAATAAAGCTATTCCCAATTATCTGCATGAACCCCGTGACCCACGGCCTTTCACTATCCCACATCTCATAATCTGATGTCACCTGGAAAAATCCTGGTTGCAATGAGGATTAGTCTGACACCGTACAACTTCAGCGACTGGGAAGGAAAAAAAAATCAGATTGTTTTACCTTAGCTCTAAAAATAAAATGTCTGCATTTAAATAGTTATTTAAGTAACTTTTAAGTATTTAAGACAATTTAAGTAATTACTGTGGGTTTAAATTATATATTTTTCATGCTATAGACTGATCTAGGCACTCGCCCTGTTACTCACTTTAAAACCTAAGGCCAATTATTTTACCTGCCTTACTCTGAAAAGGCAGCAATCATGCAAACCGTCCTGCGCTTTCTGTCTGCAAAGAGACAGCCAAGGTTAATTTCTGCAGGAAAAAAAAGGAGGATAAAGATGAAAGTAGTTAAAAGACAGCGAATGACATTAATCTCTGTCTATAAGACTAAAAAGCAAAGCCATCTGCTCCTGTTCTTTAAAGCTGTCTCCTGCTGCATTTTAAATTCCAAAGTTCCTTTGGAAGACCCTGCAAAGACGGCATCCATCTGTCAATTTGCACTTTTCCTGGATGTGGGCTTTATGTTTTGGGAACCGGGGGATGCAGATGGGTGGTCCTGGTAACCATTTCCATTTGCAGGAAGTGTTGGGCTTATGGCAGCTGAGACGGTTTGGACTTCCTCCTTCCTCTCCATATGCCTCCTCTGACGGGCTTGGGAGAATTCCAAAGTATCAGGGAAATGAATGCACCATCCTCTGGACTGTACTTTAGATACCGTGAAATAAAGACCCTTTGCCTGGACAAGGAGGAGACTCGGGGGCAGGAGCTGTAAGGCTTGTCAAGATCCCGTTTTTCATTGACGTGACACATTTCCACCTCCTGCAAAGACAACGTTCCAAGCGCAGTCGGAGTGCGATCGCTGCTTCCGTGCCTGCTGGAAAACGCTCCAGGGCTGATGTCACCGTGGGAAGGAGCAGGAGACCCGTGGTGAGAAGCGGAGCGTTAGGAACAACTTTCTCCTTCTCCCCCTTCCCTCAGCTCCTGATCCGCAGGGCAAGGACACGCGGATGATTTCTGCCAGCTCAAGGAAGGTCTCCTCGGAAAACAACGGGAGAGAGGAGTGCAACGGTTCACTGCTGGTGCTCAGGAACTTCTCTTGCTGAGCGAAGGAGGGAAAGAATTTGGTGAGATTTGTTAGAGGACCCGACACTGACCGGAGAGCACACGACAGAGCTCGCACCCAGATCAAGTTCTTCAGCGCTCAAAAAAAAGGCAATTTCTAGAAATCACAAATATGATGGAAAATACAGATAAGGACAAGATTCAAAGGCACTATTTGGATTCACCCCCCTTTTCATTTTTACAGCTGTAAAGATAGAGGATGGCAATGCATGCCACATAGCACACAACACTAATACCCTGCAGAATAAAACCAGACAAGGTGGATTTCCAAACACAATATAAGCAACACTGAATACTCCCACTGAAGAGAATTTACTTTTCCTTCTCAAAGGCTTGATGATTTCTACGATTTCATGTGTGACTTTGCTGTGGTTTTTCACCCAGCTGATGCAGCAGAATAGCTGAGAGTTTAATATTACAAGCCAGTGCAGATGACTTGAAGCTCCATGTTTTCCACTGGGATGAGGGTGCAAGAAGGCTTCTATTTCCTGAATTTTGTCATTCAAGCCCAAGTGCTTCTTGGCAGACCAACCACAGGAACCTGCTGTGTTCTGACAGCCTTAAAAATAAATGTGAACTTTGTCGTCATCATCACCCTCCTCCCAGCTGGCCGTGACCTGAGGGCAAATCACAGCTGTCACCCAAAGCACTTCAGGGGCACTTCCACGAGGGACAGAAGTTTCTGGACCCCTGTCCTCTCCCCTGCCACAGCCTCTGTCACCCTGCTTTAGGTTTAAGGCAAACCCTGGAGTTTTAGAGCATCAGCTCCACAGCACAGCAGACAAAACCTTCTTGCCACAGCAGAGAAGGGGCACGGGGCTGTTAAACCCAGCAGCAGAACTTTGGGCAGACGGAAGGGACACGGGGCTGTTAAACCTGGGAGCAGAACTCTGGGCACACAGAAGGGACACGGGGCTGTAAAACCCAGGAGCAGAACTTTACGCACAAAGAAGGGACACGGGGCTGTAAAACCCAGGAGCAGAACTTTACGCACAAAGAAGGGACACGGGGCTGTAAAACCCAGGAGCAGAACTTTACGCACAAAGAAGGGACACGGGGCTGTAAAACCCAGGAGCAGAACTTTACGCACAAAGAAGGGACACGGGGCTGTAAAACCCAGGAGCAGAACTTTACGCACAAAGAAGGGACACGGGGCTGTAAAACCCAGGAGCAGAACTTTACGCACAAAGAAGGGACACGGGGCTGTAAAACCCAGGAGCAGAACTTTACGCACAAAGAAGGGACACGGGGCTGTAAAACCCAGGAGCAGAACTTTGGGCAGACAGAAGGCGGCAAGACACAATCCACACTGAATGAATTCAGGAGGCTTTATTTGCTACTCCCTTGGCAGCCAGTCTGCTGTCGAAATTCTCTCACAGAATTCTCCCACCAGCCAAAACACCTGGTTTCATCCATGAGAAAACAACGGCGGATTCAGCAGGAATAAATCACCTCATGCCTGAGCTGTGAATGGCAGAGAGTGTTCTCCAAGAAGGAATTATCATCCCAACAGCTCTCGTGCCTTCCCTGGCTTTGTTAGGAGCAGCATCTCCTTGGGAACAGGTTAAATGACTTAATTCTGCTCCTGTGAAAACTCGTAACAAATCTCACCTAAATACTTCAAGGAATGATCCTGCAATATCCACAAAGACTCTGCTCAAGAGTTACCGTCCAAATTAAAACCCCAAAGTACTCAGGTGATATAAAGATGCATCCCTATGGAAAAATCAGGTTTTTTGGTCTATATGTCTTGGGAAGGAGCAGAGCACAACACTGATCCAGTACAACTATATACAGAAATAATATGATGCAAACTGAAGTAAGAACATAATCTGTAAGATTAATGTTATAAAAATTATTCTGGATAGCAAACAAAACTTGTCTGTAACATGAATGCTAATATTTTAACAGCTGTGTCTTAATCTAACATTACAGACCATCTGTTGTATCCCTATACCAGCAAAATCACACTCACATGTTGTCAACAGTTGGACGGGAGAGATTTACATTTTTGGGCCTCAAAATGAAGGATATTTCACAGAGCAATAATTAAAAGTTACCGTTTACAATAATTATAATAAAGATAATGTATCATCTTTCCCTCATGGATACTTTCCAGGCAGGCTGCACTGTCAGTCCAGGACGCTGAGCTGTCTTTTGGTGTAAGTAATTCAAAAATCAGCAGGTGCATAAATAATTCTGGTCTGTACTCTACAAACTCTGCAGTCCTGACGTCCCCTGTATCACGGAATCATGGAATAGTCTGGGTTGGAAGGGACCTTAAGCTCATCCAGGGACACCTGCCACTCTCCCAGGGTGCTCCAAGCCCCGTCCAGCCTGGCCTTGGACACTCCCAGGGATCCAGGGGCAGCCACAGCTCCTCTGGGAATCCTGTGCCAGGGCCTCCCCGCCCTCACGGGGAGGAATTTTTTCCTCTTATCTCTGCATTTACTGGAGTAGGATTCACCCAAATCAAGCTGCACCATCTCCAAATCTGAGCTCAACAGCACCTCCCCTTTAATTCCACGTTTGCTCCACTACAGCTGTTATTATTTCTCTCCTCTCTCATTCCCCAAGAACAGGTTTTTCACAATTTTTAACTACAGACTGCTCTGACTGTAAGGATTCCCAGGGGATGACTGGGAATTATTTCAGCCACAATTTCCAACACAACAAAAGTAAAGCTGCAGCACTGAACACTCTTCACATGTGCTAACTGGGTAGATGTGGCCAGATGATGATTTAATCCAGATTTTACTCAGGAAAAAAAGTAAATTTACCTGAAAGTTTGAGTGAAAAACCGGGAGTGTTTCAGTGCTCTACACACAATCACCCCGCACTGTGAGCAGGTCAGTAAAGCCATTACAAAAGCACAAGGTGACCTTTAGCTGAATCTCAGGAACAACTTTCCATAGGTGGATATTAGACATGGAATTCTTCCAATGTGCCACCTGTACAGCTGGACACAAACAGTGAGGAAACGAGGTGGATTTGGGCAAAAACTTCAGTCTTTGGAAAGAGATTTTTTCTTTCTTTCATCATTATAATTCTACAGTGAGTCTGTAGGTTCTGAACAAACGCTGACTGGATTTATTGGGATTTTTTTTAATTTTTCAAAGAGATTGTCCATCCCAACACGTAATTCTTTTACCCAATTAAAGAATTACAAGAGGGCCACTAAACAGGCCTCTCTAGTCATACAAAACAGAAAAGTTAAGACTGAGAATATCTCAATTTACTCCAAACATATTAAATGAAAATTGATTTGTGCTTCTAAATAGAAGAATTAAGATAATCAGTGGGTGACTTCAATTTTTAATCATTTTTAAGCCATTAACCATTTCTAAAAAACATGTGTGAATGCAGCAGCTGTAAATTAAAATTTAACATTCATCAGGCAATGCTCTCCCTTCCATTCAGTGCCGAGTTAATGAGGTCACAGCTGAACGCTACAGGGGAGGACAGGGGGGAAGAATTAAAAATAATTGCAATTGTATCCCACTTTTCCACCGGCCAGACAGCTGTTATCCACCTCTGAACAACCAGTCCTGAAATCCTCACCACAACCACCAAACTAAGAACAAACCCAAGTCCCTGATGCTGATTTTTCCTGCCTACAGTTAATAATTCACCAGAAAAATATTTGACAGGAATTCCCACAGTGCCTCCAGTTATTTGTTTCTGCGGCACCTTGAAAGCGTGTTTGCTGCTCTCAAAACAGATTAAAGAATATTTTGCCCTCAAAGGTCCAGGAGTTTCTCCCTGTTGAGGCCAGGAGTTTGTTCCTAGCTCCCTTCTGTACCACGAACACAGTTTTGGGAAAAATTGCTCCCATGGCGTATCCAGGACATCTCTGGAACACTCACAAGTAGGACAAGGTCAAACAATAATGGGATTAATAAGACAGTGGGAAACAAGGGAAGACAAAAAGAATATGCAGCTTCTCTGCGAGGCCCCTGCACGGGATGATAATCCCAACATTTTTTCCGGTTAAACAGAGTAAAGAGAAGCAAATATCTACGGGTGCAGCGGAAGAACCTCTTCAAAACATTGTCAAACAGTAAATGACACTCCCGAGCACTGTAAATGTCAGGATGGGGCTGGGATACCCTGCACGGGGGGGAATCGACACAGAGTGGATCAAGTGGGATCAAACTATAAAAGAGCAGGTCAGAGAAGCAGGAAAGCCTGCATTCAATTCCTTGGAGATGTGAGCACTCCAGGGGGATGTGAGAGGCAAGAGGGGGTGAGTGTGTTTTCCCACTGAATAATTGCCCAACGCTGCAAAATCCCTTTTATGCGTCTGTATTTGTGTTCAAAAGGCTGGAAAACGCAGCGGAGGGAGGACCAGGTGTGGGGCTAGGAGGTAGGGAAGGCAAAAAGAGCTGGAAGCAGCAGGATGGGAACAGCAGAGTGGGAAGGAGGGCCCGTGCATCTGTTAATGAGTTCTGCTCTTTGCTGACTGCCCTCACTCTTGGCTCCCACTGCTTCCCAGCTCAGGGATGAGGCCTGACAGCCAGAGATCAAAAACGTGTCCTTTAATCCATCCCACTGGCTCTGCTCTGATGGATACAACGGGATCTGTCAGAGGGATGGGCTCCCACTGCACGAGGACCACCAGCCACAGATCCCTTCCAGTCCTGCCCCTCTCCCGAGTCCCCTCCGTGACCCTGGGATCTCACGGCAGCTCCTACAAAGTGGGAGGGGAACCAAAGGCTAAATTTTAAAAGCCTGGAAGTTTACAATTCCCAGACAAAAGCAACTGCCTCCTGTCGTGCCAGGAAAAAAGCGGCTGAGGGATCTGAAGAACTGTGCTGCCTTTTTTGAGATACTACTTAATTAAGGTTACGGTGAATAAAAGGAATGATTTGCCTGTAGTTGCAAAGTAAAGGAAATGTCTGCAGGGTCAGTGCTTCAGCCACAAGATTTGGAGGACAAATTTTCAAATAAGACCTTTTAAATGGTATTTCTTCTACGTGAGGTGAAGACCTTTTCTGTAAGAACTGGATAATCTGTCATTCAAAAACCCACGGAGAAAAACCTGGAGACAAAGTAACTTCCCTGTTTTTTAACAAATTTATATCAAACTTTAATGATATAGCACATTTGTAAAATATGCAGGTCAAATGTCACTATCCCGTGACATTTTTGTTTCCTGGATTTTTTTTTCTTTATTGTTGACAACAAGCACCAAACCTGAAATCCAAGGTCAAACTTCGCAACCACATCATTCTCTGCAGTTGCATTTCCACACTGCACCTGCCCAGATCGGACCAGGATGATTAAAATGTACAGTAAGAAGCCAGAAGGAATTCTCAGGAGCTGGGATTCTCAATGACATATAATTCATCCACCCCTCCACAAAGACAGGAGGCAGGGATGTCAGATAATCGGTGATACGACTGAATCCTTGTGAAGGGGGGAAAATGTAATACATGTGAGTTTTCAGAGAAAAACGTTCAAAACATGAGTGATGCTTTTGGAGCTGTGAGGGGGGAAAGCAAATGAGTGGCTGACCAGAGTTGTCTCCCTGAATTCAAAAAGAAAGATGTTTCTCCTCGCTCAGTGCCACGGACATGACAACTTTTGTCCTATAAATCAAGAAACAGGGGATATAAACAAGTTTACAAATTGAAAGCAACTTTTAAAAGATAAATTTCAGGTTTCCACACCACACAAAGATGAACTACAAGGAGCCTTCCTTCCTCGTTCAAATTCAAATTAACCAGCCCTTTGTGCTTCTCTTTTCAAATTTCCTTCCTTGTTTCCATGGGAACCCCCCGGCTGACAAGCCTCGGATGGAGCAAGAGGCCAAGCTTAGCGAGGGGTGTGAAAAGGGGAGAGAGTCAAAGGGCAGAATTTGGCTCAGGAGGACCAAGATGCCAACCTTTGTCACCCCACAAAGCGGGGGTAACCATAGGAACCAACCCTGCGGGACACAGGAGGGGCCGGGGGGGATCCCGGCCAAAATCGCGAGATGGGAAGGAAATGGGAAAGGTGGTGTTAAAAACAAAGCACCAGGACCTCCAGTGGAAAAGGAAAGTCTTACAGATGAGACAAAATGAAACGAAACTTGAAGGACTGAGCATCCAGCTCTGTGCTGGCTCTACGTCCGCTTAATTGCATCAAATTGATTGAGGTGAGATCGCAGAGAAACTGGGCAGATCCCATTCCCAAGTCTGACACGAGAATTTAATGTTTTCCTGTAAAGAAGCCGAACACTCCCCTCAACTGAAGGGCTCTGGAGGTGTTTTATAAATGCCTTATGGATAAATGGAAACAGCAGAGGATCGGGAAGATGGAGCTACAGCTCCAAACACCCACAGCCAGCTCACCCGCACAGCTCCGCAGGACACGGAAGGGCCTGGTTGTCATTGTCACCGCAGGAGTGATGTGGCAGAGCAGGTTCACACACAGTCTGTTAGCACAGCACCACATTCGTCTACTCCATAAAATATAAATATGGCACCCTTTTATTACTGCACCTTGTAAAAGAGACAGCGGGAGGGCGAGCCCTATAAAATCACTAATGAGACATAAAGGAAAACTCGTGCACTGTATCTGCAGCACAGGAAGCAGTCAATGTAAAACCAGCAGGTGGTTATTTGAAGATTAAAAAACCCAAAACAAACCAAACCAAAACAACAGCAAATTCTTCACACAACACTTAACTTACGTAACTGCCAGTGATTTGTGGGAATGCTAAAAGAATGCTACGACTTCAGGGAGAAAATGGATAAATTTGCAGGACATCACAAACACATCCCTGCACAGAGGAGGGTTCTGGTGCCCCCAGCATGAAAAGGACATGGAGCTGCTGGAGCAGGTCCAGGGGGGGCCACAAAGTTGATGAGAGGACTGGAGAAAT
The DNA here is from genome assembly GCA_013400975.1 of Atrichornis clamosus. Taxonomy (NCBI): domain Eukaryota; kingdom Metazoa; phylum Chordata; class Aves; order Passeriformes; family Menuridae; genus Atrichornis; species Atrichornis clamosus. Next base: position 67,986 of record WBMZ01002017.1, read on the forward strand.
TTCCTTATGGAGCCAGGCTGGGAGAACTGGAGGTGCTCACCTGGAGAAGAGAAGGATCCAGAGAGACCTCAGAGCCCCTTCCAGTGCCAAAAAAAACTCCAGGAGAGCTGGAGAGGGACTTGGGACAAGGCATGGAGGGACAGGACACTGGGAATGGCTTCCCACTGCCAGAGGGCAGGGTTAGATGGGATATTGGGAAGGAATTGTTCCCTGTGAGGGAGGTGAGGCTCTGGCACAGGTTGCCCAGAGCAGCTGTGGCTGCCCCATCCCTGGAAGTGTCCAAGGCCAGGTTGGATCGGGCCTGGAGCAACCTGGGATAGTGGAAAGTGTTGGGATCGGAACAAGATGAGGTTTAAGGCCCCTTCCCACTCAAACCATTCTGGGATCACAGGTCAGTAATGCAAGAGCTCATTTCTAAGCCACAAACTTCTGCTGAGTGGAAGCACGGCCTGGGCAGGTGTCACAGACTCAACGCAACCGTGACAGCACCCACAGCGGGTCACCACCAGCTGACAGGGTTCTGGCCTGACTTCATACAGCTGCTCTCAGGCTCCTAAATTTATTTATATGTTGTTTCGCAGGTCCAAAGTGTTGCAAGACTGAATAAGCGGCTCAGTTCAGGAGCTCTGGGCCTCTCAACCGCGTTGCAGCCCTCAGGCTCCTTGCCCTCAGCACCAGTTTGGTGGCAGATGGGGGGACAAACACTGGCTCAGTTTCCCTCAAAGTCACAAAACCCTCAGGCATCTGCACCTCTGAATGACCAGCAAATGGGGAATGGGGAAGAAGGCAGCACAAATGAGGCACGTGTGATTTTAAGACGATTTGTTCTTTGAACATTAAAAACATGAATTCTTCTTCTTCCCATGCCACACCCACACAGGAACATCCCATTGATACAAAAATTACTCAAATCCATGAAAGCCGTCCTGAATTTCTCTAAATTCACCACCAACGTCTCCCAAAACAAAGAAGAAAACTCAGCCGTGGCAGCAAGACAAACAGTAACATTTCTGACAACTGCTCCTTGGTGCTTAAGTTATTTCATATTTATTCTCCTGTCTTCTCAGTCTGATGTGGCTTTCTCTCCAAATCCACCTGTCCCATAATTGGAACCACCGCCACAAACTAGAGAAAACAAGGAAAAGCCAACTTCCAAGGGACCAGCAAAACAAAAAGCACATCCTGGCCAAACCCCCCAGCTTTTCAACAGCTACACATTATTTACACCACTGCCCATTTTTTGCACAAAAACCATACAAAGGCAGAAAGCAACGTCTGTGAACTTGTGGTAAATGGTAAAACCAATACTCCCCAAATGCTCCAGCACAACATTCTGTGGCATCTAAGTTTACACTTGCAGATTTAAAGCTGCCACTGGCTATACATTGTCATTTAACTATTGAAAATAAATTCATGTGTGTTCCACCTTTCCTAATAATTCCTCCTTGAGGCTCCACCAGCTGCTACACAAAGAGCCACAAAGCAGAGCCATCTGCCTTCATGACCCTGAAAACTTCCCACTGTGAATAGATGTTGATTAAGATGTGGAGCATTTCCTTTCAACTGGATCTTTACATAAAAGTAATTTTTTTTCCTATGTTTGCACTAAGCCATTAGGGCTAAACTTCGTTTTCTTATTTCCAGTTGAATCATCATTCAGAATTAATCTTTTATTCAAGCAAATATGAACATGGTGACAGAGTTCATCTTCAATGTGCAAGCACTGGTTTATCAATTTAACAAAACCCCCAAACCCTGATTCTCTTCGTTTTTCCTCTCGCTGCTATAGTCAGCATTTTGAAAATATTCACGTGGCACCTTGTTCTCATGAACAAACATGAAAAGACCAAAAAACAATGTTTCTGAAATTATTCTCTGGAGAACATGTGTGACCCAGGCAAAAAAATTCAGGGTTTCTCGCACCTGTGATTTTGCTCCGATATTTGGGCACTGGTGATCCACAGGCAGAAGTTTGAACCCTTGTGTTCTTAGTATTTGTTTTAGAAAGAAATCTCTTTTCAGGGCTTGTTCCTTCACACAGTTCTGTAAAGCACAGCCCTGGGGCACCTTTATCCGAAGGTATTTATTTGTGTAAGGGATCCCTTTATCTTGAAGTGCAGTGATGGAGGAACAACTCAGACACTGACACCCCCTGACTGCGCCGTTAAGGAAACATTTATTCCACCTGAAAGTGCCAAAGTGGTTTGGGTGGGAAGGGACCTTAAGAATCATCCCATTCCAGTCCTTTGCCATGGGCAGGGACACCTTCCACCATCCCAGGGTGCTCCAAGCCCTGTCCAACCTGGCCGTGGGCACTTCCAGGGATCCAGGGGCAGCCACAGCTTCTCTGGGAATCCTGTGCCAGGGCCTCACCACCCTCACAGGGAGGAATTCCTTCCCAATATCCCATCTCTCCCTGCCCTCTGGCAGTGGGAAGCCATTCCCCCTTCTCCTGTTGACAGTCAGAATCAGCACAGTCCCCCAAACACTAACCACTGCACACAACAGCAGCCTAAAAGTTCCCCTCTTGTGTATCTATTCCTGGACATTACTTCGTTTGGATCAACAACTTCTGAAGATTCCCAGCCAAAAACAAGGCTCTTTCCCTTTCTTCCTTAAGCCTCCTCCAACCTCAGAGCAGGTTCATGAAATGCAGAGCTCTGTGCTTTATCTGAATGCAAATTATTATCCCACGTGGCTGCTCTTCCTGTCCAAACAATCGAAATGATTCCGTATTCATGGAATTTGCAATATTCAGTCAGATCATCTCGGAGTTCACTGGACTTTCCTGTGAAAAGGATCGAAGGGATGCTTCCAACACGAGCCCACCGAGGCTCAGGTGCTCAGGAAACTGCTTCCTCAGAAACCTCGTTTTACAGAATTGTCAGATCACACTCATTTCTGTACGAATCTGCCGGGGGATGTAACAGCTCTCGTTCTTCCCAGATTGTTCTTTCCCACCAAGGATTTCACCTTTGCATAACGCTCGTGCCCTTTGCAGATCAAGACTAAACCAGAGGCTGCTGCATTTCAAGCAGATGAGCCCCAGGTATTCCTAAAGCAGGAATTTCCAAGGCACTCCTTGTCTCTGCCTGAACACCGCGGAATCATCTCTGCAACTCCAGCCTTGGTTTAACAACAGAACAATCTAAAAGCTTTACGTGGCTCTTCCTAAGCTAAAAATTCCGAGTGGGAATAAGAGAATATGAAGTTAATGAGAGAGAAGGCTTTAATCAGCTGGAGCACTGCTTGCATCCCTGTGATCCTGTACAGTTCCATTGTTCTGCAGGGATCATAATCATACACACTAACGAGAAAATTAATCCTTGCTGCAAATTAGTGCCTAAGATCAGGGTGCTTACAAAACACCAGCTGATTAAAACCCACTTTTCCATTAGCTTTATGTGCTTGTTCTTCCAGGAGTTTTGGATGCAGAACTGAAGAACAGAGAAAGCCGAGGAAAAATGTGTGATTTAGGAGGATGTAGTGCACAGGGAAGGCGGAAGAACACAGGGGGTGAAAAGGAATAAAGATGCAATTAAGGGGGTAAGAAGCTAAGGATTTTCCACTCTACATTCTCCCCATCCTTGCTGACCAGCAGGAAAGGAACACCACTAAATGAGCCACTTATTACCTGACCTACCTCTACTGGAAACACATCTCTTATCCCAGGTGTTAAGACTGGACTGGGAATAAATACAGCTCATGCCTTCTGTTGATGCCATTTTAAGCATATTCCAGTTCTTTTCCACTGAAAAAAACAGATGAAAAAAATGAACCAAGACTCCAAAGACGGCAAAATTAGGGCTGGCAAGTGCACGCAGACCTTGCAGCACGTGCTCTGCTCCGTGGCAGGTCGGTGGAATTGTCCTCCGTGAGAAGCAAAACAGGCAAGAAACCACTAAACTTGAAACAGGGGATGAAAAATCAGCCACACGTCTGTAGTGGCATGTTCTGTGACAAAGCCCATTCACTGGCTCTGCTTCTAAATAGTCAAAAACCCGTGACTGGGTAGTTTGTTTAAACCAACGCCATGATTCCCTGGTGAGCCCTGGAATGCTGCTGGAGGAGGAGCACAGGAGTCAGCGTTACCCCTCTGCTCTTCCAGCTTCTTCCCTCACACTGCAAAACCCAAATCAACGGCAGGATAACACCATTTCTCCATTTCCTCCCTTTTCCTCTCCCACCTACACACTGGCCAATCCAGCGACATCCCTAAATCCCTACTGCTGCTCTTTTTTGATAGGGAAAATGGGGATGGAAGCTGTGAGAGAGTGCAAAGGAATAGCACGTTATCTCCCTGCCCATACGGTGACTGCATCATCTCAATTTTGGAGTGTTTGACCTCCAGTATAATCCCCAAAAGACAACTCAAAGGGACCCATTTAGCCCTCAGCTATGTCTGGCTCCTGTCCTTTAAAGCCTTTTTGATCCCCACCATCATTCGTGGGGTCCCATAAAAATCAGGGTAAGGAAAAAGAAGTGCTGGCAGTACATTTCATTCGAAAAGGTTGACAATCACTGCATTAAACCTCTTGTCTTCATCAGTGACAAAAGCTTTCATAGCGTGGTCACAGGCTCCAGCAGGCCACCAAGTTCCGTGTTTTCTGACTAAATTCAGGTTTTGTGGGCAAACATTTAAGGCAGATAAAAACCAATGCCTGCTACTCTTACGCGTCAGCAAATCCTTCAAGGCCGCAGGAATATTACGTGACAAAGGGACAGAAGGTAGTTCTTTGTAGCAATAATAATCCAAAGAGATGGGTAAACAAGGTCAGGTCCCTCGGGGCAAGAGGGGTAATTTAACTTCTCCATCAGCACGGCCTCGTTCAGCCCAGGATTTATGTAACACACGGAGCTGTGGGAGCAGCACCATCCCAATGTCGCAGCATCCTCGGGAATATTTGAGAGGGAAGTTTTAACAGCACTGCTGAAAGCGGCCATGGCTGATGGTAACTGTCACAAACCAGCCTGTCAGCAGGTTATAGAAAACATCACAAACCCCTCACAGCATGTGGGATGTGACAGCACGGAGCAGATGGAAGGAACGACCCTCCGGAGTCAGGAAGTGAGAAGCCCTGGACAGCTCCCAGCTCCACCCCAGTCTGGACAGCTCATCCCAGCCACAGGCACTGGAAAATACCTGCCCTGGACACCAGCACCTCACGGCTCAGTGCTCTGGCATGACTGGTGTGTCACCACTCCTTTACTGCCACTTTTGGAACACAGAAGACGCAAAATAATTCTCATTTCAGTCTCCCCTGTAGCCAAGGTGGGCTGGTGTTTGCCCTCTGTCAAAAGGACCAAGATCCCTCAGGGACATTTTTGGGTAAAATAATGCTCCAGGCCCCTGGAAGCAGCGAGCCCTCCCTCCAATCTTCCCGGATTAAAGCAGCCTCATGGATGCAGCACGGCAGAAAGCTCAAGGAATTATCCTTCCCAGGAGCAAATCAAGGCGTAGGAACTGATTCCAGCAGGGACTGGTGCACACTGAGGGGCCCCGATGGAATATTCTCTTTGCCTGTGTTTAATCAAGGCTGAAAGAAGGTAGATTTAGATGGGATATTGGGAAGGAATTCTTGGCTGTGAGGGTGGGGGAGGCCCTGGCACAGGTTGCCCAGAGAAGCTGTGGCTGCCCCATCCCTGGAAGTGTCCAAGGCCAGGTTGGACAGAGCTTGGAGCAACCTGGGATAGTGCAAGGGGTCCCTGCCCTGGACTGGATGAGCTTTGAGGTCCCTTCCCACCCAAACCATTTTAGGATTCCATGATTTTACTGATTCTCTAACCTGAGGATGTGATTTTATTAGAATTATGAAGGAATCATATCAGCTTAAAGGCCCAACAAGGCAACATACTGATTTTTTCAAGCTTTCAAGAAATAACAATAAATAAGTTTTTAAGCAGTCAACAGTGTGGGAAGAGAAGCACACTGAATTTATTGATGGTAAGACAGCAGCTACAATAGTTCCCTTTTTTGCTTCACTTCCACTCTTTGCTGTACTGTGTCCTTTCAGTACAAAGGAGATGAATTTTTCTTATGCTTTTTATGAGGAACTGCTGTGAAAAAGTGGTACTGGGAAACTGAGAATTACAAGGCCTTCCCTCCAGTACACAAAATGAATCACACTGATTCTGTTGCTATATTATTTTATGCTCACAGCAACCAGGGAGGGCTTGGAGATGAGAGATGTTACCAGAAAATGCCACAATGCAACATTTAATAGACTTCAATCAGTCCAGCCTTTGAGTGCTCCGTAATGACTGAGTCATTAAATCATGCCTAAAAAGCCAAATAATAAAAACTTCCATCTTCCTAAGTATATATTTAAGGTGCAATCCAAGTCGATACAAGAAGCTGGAATATACTGAGGAGAACCTGTGGGTTTTCATTCTTCTTTCCCTGCTCAAAACTCTGCAGCGGAGGATTTAAGCTCGATAATTTCAGCCTTGTGACTCTCACAGCCTTCCCCTTTTCTCACGAGGCCTTCAGAAGAGGCTCAGCATCCATCCCCAGACTGAAAGTGCTGCCTTCCATGCTGATTTTATTGGCAAAGGGAGTGCTGCGCACGCCCACGCCACCAACGCGCCCGCGCGAAGCCTAAGAACGGCTTTGGGAGGAATTGCACTAAGGCAGCGTCTCACGCCAGCGAATTCCTGCTGTTAACTTGTGTTTTCCACCACAGAGGGCAGAGGGGGAACACTCACTTCGCCTCTGTTCCCCTCCCCGTGGCTGAAAGCTCTTTTACAAAGGTTGGGATAATTGCACCCGTTATTCCGGCTCAGGCCGAGGGCCCGTGGAATGACTGCTCTGCCTCCAGCAGTGGCCGTAAATGGGCTGTAAGGGGAAGTGATGGGTTTGGCATCACTCTGAAACCACTGGTTTAACATTTAACACAGGAGTCTGAAAAATGAGCGTGATGTTGGCCATTCCCAGGGAGTAATCAGCAGCGGGAAGCGTGATTTAAATCATAAATAAATCCCCGTTGTGTCCACAGCCGGCGTGACGCGCCATCCCCATCCCCACCCCTCAGCGAGGACAAGGCCAGGAACAGGGACAGAGGGAGGCAATTCAAATTATTCCAGGAAGGAAGCAGCAAAATTGCCAGAAGAAAGCCCAATATTTCAAGAAGGACATTGCAAGAAGAAAGCTGGGACACACCCACTTGGAGAGGAAAAGCCTGGAGGATGAAAGTGAGGCTTCCAAAATCTCAAGTGTGACAGAGGGTTGAACTGCAGCACGGTATTGCACAGCGCTGACCAACAGGGCAGTGAATGAAACCAGCAGGAAATGGGATTCAAATCGCTTACAGAATAAGTAGAATCATAAAATCCCAGGATGGTTTGGGTGGGAAGGGACCTCAAAGCTCATCCAGTGCCACCCCTGCCATGGGCAGGGACACCTTTCGCTATCCCAGGTTGCTCCAACCTGGCCTTGGACACTTCCAGGGTGTGGAATTCACTGGGAATCTTGTGCCAAGGCCTCAGAATTACCAGAATCAATTCTACAATAAAATTCATTCCAGTTGCTCGGTATTCAGGATAATGGGAATCCTCAGACTCATCCAAAGGAGCTTGCAATGCAAGCCCACAGTTCTTTCAAACAAATTTAAGGGAAAGAATCTCAATTTTAAAAAAAGCCACCATGTCTGATTCCAAACTCTTCCACAGAAAGACCACCTAAAGCCAAAGCTTTATATTATTTACCAAGAACAATTAAATTCAGTTTCTGTATTGTCAGGAAGAGCATTCAAAGATGAAAACACACAATTATTATTTAATTTCTCAGTGTACAGCACCACGAATTTACCCACAAGGGCTCCCAAGCACTTCAAAAATACAAATAAACCTCATCAGCACAAATCTCTCATGGAATTTTGAACAAGTTGACAGGAAGACTTGCCTAATATTCTGAATTTCCACCAATTTCAGTGATCTCACAGAATTCCAAGTAAGGAAACTTCTTAGGCAGGATGGAGAAGAGACTAAAGGGAATTTAAAAGTCTTGTACAAACCAGACTACAGATATTTAAAGAAACAATAACATAGAAGCACTTCCAGAGTCTTTCCCACACAGTTACACTAAATCAGGCAAAATAGACATAGAATATTTTGAATATTTAGAATATGGTATTTGGGGTTATATTTGAATTATACATTAACTTGATTTTTTTTTTCTTGGATTCTCTTATCAATTATTTATTGACTAAAGGCCAAAACCACATATATATATATATATATATATATATATATATATATATATATATTTGGGGAAAAAAAAAAGCCTTCCNTGTATATATATATATATATATATTTGGGGAAAGAAAATAGCCTTACCTCCATTGCCAGTGCTGCTGTTTGCTGGTCGTAGTGGTTCAGGAGGTTGGGCATGAAGGTGGTGTTGTAAGGCAGATCCTGGCACATCCTCAGGATGATGGGCTCGCAGGAAAACAGGCTGTGCCCTCCCGTGGGCCCCACCCAGACATCCAAAATCCACAGGGAACACAGCATCCAGCTCACAGCCATCCTTCCACGCCGGGAATGGGGCCAGCGGTGGAGCCCAGGCAGGAAGCTCTCCCAGCTCCTCATGGATCCGCAGGTTTCACTTGGATATTCCCGGTCCCTGCTCGAGGTTCTTCCAAACTGGAATAGCCTTTGTACTCAACATCCTTAGCTCAGTCCAGAAGGCGATGTGTTTGAGACAGGTGTGTAAGAAATCCTCCCTTTTCCTCTCTCAGCCCTCTCCGGCATGGATTAAGTGCTGAAATTTTAACCACATTCCCACACCATGGACCCCATGGTGACGGAGCAGCAGGCGAGGGGTGTTCTCCTTTTGTTGGATAGCCTGGAATCAAAAACACAGCAGACAGAACACATTCAACAGCCTTGTAACCCATTAAAGTATTTTACCTCTCAATTTCTAAGGGTTTCTAGCGGCAGACAAATTGCTTCATGTTCTGCCGTGCAAGACTAGAAGGTTCTTTGACAAGCTTTAATCCTGGGGATTTTTTTTTAAATTCTGAGGAAATGAATGGAAGATGGAAGAATTTAATGGAAGGTGGAAGAAGAGCTGGGATGCAGTAAGACTCTACCCAAAAACGGTGAAATCAGGGATCACCTTCACTACGACAAAATTATTACTAGAAAACCCCACACTCCAAACTTGACCATGAGGGCGCTGCAAGCGGCTGACCACACTGAAACCAGGCTGTTTGTGACTCAGCATCTCCACCGGCGTCGAGAGCATCTCGTTATTTGCACGGCCTCGTGACTCCTGACGAATAATTGCACAACCAAAACAAACGAGTCGTCACCACCACCGCCGCCACCGCCACCACCCCACAAGCCCCAGCTCGCCACTGTCCTGCCCGACGAGCTGCACCACGGTTTGGCTACCTGTGCTCAAACGTGTCGTTTCGGCCTGGTTGGGAACGGCTTTTCCTCTTGCCCCCATTTAAGGGCACACATCCATCCTCCTCCCCACAAACCACCTCTGAGGAGAAGCCTGGTGTCCTTCGAGCACCCCTTCCTCCACACGCTCCCAAAGAAGGAAAAAGGCAAAAGCAGCAGTGTGTGGTTGCTCTGCCAGATCCACTCTCCCCGTGGAGCCAATTTAAACAGGAATCACTCCCTGGGGCTGGATCTGCCTTTCCTCAGCGCTACAGGGCTGGAGTGGAACAAGCAGCACAGAGGCTCAGCATATTGTGCTCATCCACTGGAGAAACTCTGAAATCGGAGGTTAAAGCACGGAAAAAGTTCACAGAGGTCCAAGAGCACCAAAAAGCCCCTCTTTAATACCAATTTTGTCTTGCAATGATAAAATTTGCAAAATTCAGTCTCTAACCAGCTGCTTTAGAGTGAATTATCACTAAAAAGGCAACAGAAATTTAGAAACTCTTTGAACCAAAACCCCCAAAGTACTCCATCAATATTCCCAAGGGCAGGCAACCACAAATTTGAACAGACTCGAAATCTTGAGAGATTAGAGTTTTTCCCTGGAAAAAGTTTTTCCTTTCTCCCTAAGGCAAACAAAGTGTGAGATAAGAAAGAGTTCACATCCAGACGCCTGCTGGTATCAGCCGTGCACATTTTTATTTACACAGACCCATCTTACGGTCAGAAAAAAGCAGGGCTTTAAAACCCTCGTGCACTTTGTGGGTTGAATTAGACAATGTTGAGAGGCTCCTTCCAGCCTCAACAATTCTGGGCTTCTCTGTGTCATCGTGTGAGGGAAAGGGTTTGGCTGCAGCTTTTTGAAGACAGGCTGGTTAAAATCAAACATGCAAAGAGGAGAAAAAGACCAAGCTGCTAAACATAACCACGTTAAATCCAGTTCACTGACAACCTGCTTTCACAGGCTGCTTCACTCTCTCGCAGAGACTGGTGGGGAATCCGTGGCTGAGGCAGCACTGAAAAAATATAAACGGGAAAACTTTCAAGTCCAGGAAAAACAAAATATGACCAAAAAAACCACAGAAAAGAGAACGACCTGCACCTTCAGTGGTAGAACCAACCAATACAGCTCAAATCACAGCTCACATCCAGCAGCAAGAGTTGCTGCGATGTCAGCACACTGAGTTGTTAAAAGATCCACAAATTAGCCACAATATTTAACACATGTTCCACGTAACCACACCTGATTTAAGGCCAATTTCAAGCTTACAGGAGCTTGAAAAGATGTGTCCTTCTGATTTAAGAAATGCCGTTTCTCAAGCTGACTTTTTAACCATTTGGCAACTCTCAAAAGAAGCCCAGAGCTGAACTACCCCATCTCCCAGGCAGCATCACCTCACCCGGAAGAATTTCTGCACATTCGCAGCTCCTGACCGGATGATCAAAAGTTACAGAGAGAAAAAACCAATTCCTGCTTAGTTTTGTACAGTTCCTTTCCAACCCAAACCATTCTGTGATCCCTGCTGTACAAGGTGCTTAATCCCTCTGGAATCTATTCCCTTGGATTTAACATTTTCATGACGGTTCCTCAAACTCAGGAAAAAGAAAAAAAAAGCATTTTGAGTTGGTTATCATCTCCAGAACTCTGCATTCACAAATTATTTTTTTTTTCCCCTCCTAAACACTTTGAGCACCAACTCCAAAAGATTTTATTCCACAGTTTGAGTGAAGTCACTTTGCAGTGTGGAGGAGCAAGTGACTTTTTTTCTCACCGTAACTGAGGTGCCATTGCAGCAGTGATCAGTAGGAAAACCTTCACAAAGAAGATTCAGAGACAACACAAGGTGAGCTGTGCTCACACCAGTTAAAATCGAAGCCACAAACATTGGGCAAATCCAGGTCAGGATCTGGAGCCTTGGGAAAAACTCCAAGAATCCTCCGTAGAAATCACGTTAATGACATACAAAACAGTAGGATCCAAACACATCCACCTACCCTCTGACTCCCCCACAACCTCAAACTGAAAAAAACATGCAAAAACATAGACTCAATAAGCCAAAGAAAAAAAGTTTTAACTATGCAAAACCCAGAAAAAATTTCATTGTGTGCTTTCAGGACTTTTCCATTTAATACTGAAGATATTACTTCCAGTATCATAAAGAAAATTAAGCATATATTTAAAAGAGACAGAAAAGTACATCAGAATATCCAACCTGGTCATCCAGTGCCCCTTCACGGGAAAACAAAATAATTCCAGGTGTACTGAGGCAAAAAGAGAGCCCTGCCATTGCGAAAGGAGACCCGAGTTTTGCAAACGAGCATATAGGTGATCTATTAATTGGTGCAGACAGACGGGTGCTGTAATAAGCAATCTTCAGTGGCAGGAGAGCTTCTTACCACAGAGCCAGTTTGTGCACTCTTTGTTAAGCCTCTGCATAGGAGATTTTGTGGTTATTTTTACGTGTACATAAAAACAAAACACTTTCGATGACACCAGGGATAAAAGAGGAGGGGAGGCCTCCCCAGCCACCGCAAGGCACTGCAAATAAAATGCAGGCAAAAGGAGGAGTTTGTTGGTGTGGTTATGGATTTTTACACTATTTACCATCAGAAGAAGCCCATCCAATTCTCGCTGTAAAGGATTAATTGAGACAGGCACAGACAACTACTAAAAATAGTGAAAATCAAGAGGAAAAAGGGTTGACTCCCACGAGTGATTTTTAAAAAAATAAATTTCGAAGTTCCTAAGGGAGCAACGAGAGGGGAACAATGAAAGAAAAAACTCGTCAGACTTCAGAAAGAAAGGATGCCCATGGATTAATTCACATTTATCTGTCCCAGAGAAATGGGGAGAATAAACAACAAACCAGAGTCCTCCTGCACAAGTGAGGAGACAAGAGGAAAATGTCACCTCAGTCATTCCCCAGCCAATTCTGACCAGGGAGAAAGGAAAGGAACTCATTCATTGCGTACAAGCCCTGCCAGCATTTCCCCAGCCCATTCCCACCCACATGAAGGCACAAAAGGAGAATACATTATTCTCCCAACTCCATTTTAATTAGTCAGTGGGAAAGAAACTCCAGTGCTGTGCTCCCTTGTTCCCCTTCTGTTCTGTCTTGAGGGAGAGCCACGCTATAATCCCCCACATCCTCTATTTCAATTAGGAGACCGTGGAGGAAACAGGGAGGATGGAAAGGCACAAACCCTGTCTGGTGAGATTTCCCGTGATTATCCTGGAATCTAGGAATGGTTTAGGTTGGAGGGGACCTTAAAGCTCACCTGGTTCCAAATCCCCCACCATGGGCAGGGATGCCACTCACTAGATATGGACAGCTCTAGCATCTCAATCCTTGGGTCCATATTCCATGGGAAGGAACTGGAGAGGGAGCTGGCTGTCCCCCCTGAAACGGGAAGCAGGCAGGCTGCCGGCTGAACCGGCAACCCCTTTCCCCCCTGGATCCTCGCCGCGTTTTAAAGGCAAAAGGAACAAGTGCACACGCGGGACCAGCATCCTCTCGGATTCCTGCTGCACGGCAAAGGAGCAGGAAGGCGAGACACGCACGGCAGCCCTGCGCCCCTTCCCCGCGTCCCCAGCGCGCTGCAGAAGGAGAAGGGGAGCGCATGGATAGCGCTGGCATCCCCTGATCCCTCTGCGAAGGGCGCGGGAGGGCGAGGGACCAGCATCCCTTCCCCGGGGCGCCTGGTACCGCACTACGGCACCGGGAAGCACGGGACCAGCATCTCCAGCCCCGCAGGGAGGGACAGAGGCTGGGTCCAGCACGTTCCCGGCGCTCAGGACCAGCATCCCCGTCCTTCGCTCGCCCGCCCGCGGACCGCAGGACCAGCATCCCCCGTCCCCCGGCTCCGCTCCGCCGCTCCCCCGCCCGGAGGGCGCTGCGTGGCCGCCTCGCCACCAGCTCCACGGCCGGCTGTCTGTCCCCTCGGTGGGCAGAACGACCCCCAGGACAGCGCGGCCCCCGCCGTGTCCCCGTTACCTGCCCGGGGTCCCGCAGCCCCCGCGGTCCCGCGTCCTCCCCTCGGGTGGCGGCGGCAGCGCCCGGCCACGCCCCCCTCCCGGCCGCGCCCCCCGCGCCATCGCGCTCCGCCCCCTCCCCGCCGGCCAGCCAATCAGAACGCGCCAAGCTGGTTGCTAGGTAGATCGGAACCCCCGGCCGTTCTAACCCCGCTGGTGGGCTCTGATTGGCTGGCGCCCCCCTCGGTTGCCATAGAGACGGGATGCGGACGGGCGGGAGGAGGAGGGGGGAGCTGATTGGCTGGCACCGCCCCCCGGGGGTTGTCATAGCGACGGGATGCGGACGGAGGGGAGGAGGAGGAAGAGGAGGAGGCGGTGTCCGCAGGCGGGAGGAGGAAGGTGAGAGGATACGGAAGGCAGGGGGGAACCCGGGACCTCTGGGAGAGCGTGGGAGGGGGTGTCACTGCAGAGGGACACGAGGGGACACATCCCACGGGACACTGGGGGTGTAGAGGGTCGTGACAGGGCGACAAACGCAGTGTGGCACGGCGGGGGATACAAATGTTGGGACACAGTGGGAGGTGACACAAACTCCATAGGGAATGTGGAGGGGATAACGGATTCAGGATGCAGGGAGGGAGATGGAAGACCCCGGTGTCAGTGGAAGCGCTGTACAGCAGCATTGCACTGATGTTCCTAATGTCTACATCCTGCCAGAGCAGTATAGGATTGATCCCTATGCGTAGGGATGCCCAGGTGGGCAAGAGGCCAATGGCCCCTGGGCTGTCCCAGCTCTGGGGTGGCAGCAGGGCCAGGGCAGTGCCCACCCCTGTGCTGGCACTGCTGGGGCACCTCCAGTGCTGGGGGCAGCTCTGGGACCCTCCTGACAGGAGAGACCTTGAGGGGCTGGAGTGTGTTCAGGGAAGGGAACAGAGCTGGGGAAGGGGCTGGAGCACCAGGAGCGGCTGAGGGAGCTGGGGGGGCTCAGCCTGGAGAAAAGGAGGCTCAGGGGGGACCTTCTGGCTCTGCACAACTCCCTGACAGGAGGGGGCAGCCAGGTGGGGGTTGGGCTCTGCTCCCAGGGAACAAGTGACGGGATGAGAGGAAACGGCCTCAGGCTGTGCCAGGGGAGATTTAGGTTGGATATTAGGGTACTCAGGCACTGGAAGGGGCTACAGAGGAAAGTGGTGGAATCACCATCCCTGGAAGTGTTCATGTGGATGTGGCACTTGGGGACGTGCTGTAGTGGTGGGTTAATGTTTGGACTTGTTGGTCTTAGATATTTTTTACCAACCCGTGATTCCATGAAAGGAGTCTCCAGTAATGGAGGTGTAAGGGGCAGGGAATAAGGGCATCATGCAAACAGTATAAGCTCAGTAAATGAGTGGAAAACACCCTGGTATCCGTGGACAAGCCTTGGCCCTGCTGGACTCTTGATTTCAGCCCCAGGTCCTTCTCCCCAGCGCTGCTCTCAATCCATTCCCTGCCCAGCCTGTGCCCTGTGCTTGTTGCTGCTGCTTAAAGCCTTTCTTCCATCACTGCACTCTTTATTTTGATATACCTTTTTACAATCAAAATTACTTTTCCGCCTTGGCTGGAGATTGATTCAGTTAAATTCTGTTTATTCCCAGCTGAACTCCATGACTGCACTGTTGTTTCCGCATGGATTGATGTGATTAGGGAAATGCATCCTTAAAGCTCTGCGTGCACCAGGCTCTGAGCACCACAAAGGCTTTATTGCTGTAGAGATGTGGTCAGAAATCATTAATAAAGTGGCTCTGCTTCTGCAGGAGTTGAGTATGGTTTGTACAAACCTCTGGAACGTCATTCCAGAGAGTGCAGCAGAGGTTTGCGCAGGTAAAGGAAATTATTCCAATGCCCCTAGTTATAGGGGGATATGATCATTATGGATTGTTAAGCTTTCTTCAGTGGAATCACTTATTTTTTAAACCAAGGGTTTGACCCAACTTGTACTGGAATCACTAGAAGTATTTCCAATCGTTTCCAAGTGAAATGGTCTTGCTGTTAGACCACGCCCTTCCCGTCTCCTGCCCTGTGAAACGTTGTGTCTCCTTCACACATCTCCAAAACTGCAAACCTCTTGGATCCCCACTCAGTAGATCGTTCCATCCAAACTGTGGACCATTCCTAGGGATTCTGGCTGTAGGAACCAAGGCAGTTTTGCTCTTTTTAACCCGGTGTAAACTCACAAAACTTGGTTCTTCCCCAAACCTCTTTGGCACTGATATTTGCTATACCTGCCACCTGCTCCTACATTTCCTTTTTCTTTTATCTAGAAGGACAATAGATGGGGGTTTTTGGCATTGTGTGTCAATAGCTGTTCCTCTTTGGGTAGTGAACCAACTTTTTCCTTATGTCTATTTAAGGATTGATTCCTGGTAACCTCATCTCATGTCTCTTGCTGGTGGAATGTTTTTGGATCACCTGAGCTTGATGAATTTCATCCCAGGATATGTGAAGAACAAGCTGGAGCAATCTCTGGAATGTTATTTTGGGCAGCCAGTCCCAAGATAACGACTATTGCAGAAGAGAAGTGGGGCCTTGGCTAAAGAGCTTGTCAATCCCTGCTCTGCACAGCATTCCAGCTGCTTTTCCATGTGCCTGCTGCAGCCACCTCAATGTCACCTCAGGGATTAACTGTGCTCAGAGTCACTGCAGGCTCTTGAGATTCAGAGTGCCACTGGTTGGTCCTGTCACAGAGTGGTCTGGGTGGGAAGGGACCTTAAAACCCACCCAGTCCCACCCCCTGCCACGGGCAGAGACACCTTCCACTTTCCCAGGTTGCTCCAAGCCCTGTCCAAGCTGACCCCGGACACTTCCACACAGTTTCAATTTTCAGACCGCAGGGTTTTTTACCTGCACGTTACAGAAAAGGTGCCTCAAGATTTTCTAATGCTGGTGGCTCATCTCATGAAATTCAAGGTCACCTGAGAGCGCCCTGTTGGGAAGGACTTGGGGATACTGATGGGTAAAAGGCTGGAAATGCTCCAGCCCAGAAAATCCCCGAGTCCTGGGCTGATCCCACAGTTTGGGCGGCAGGAAAGGGGGGAATTCTGCCCCTCTGCCCTACTCAGGTGAGACCCCATCTGCAGAGCTGCCTCCAGCCCTGGGTCCAACAGCCGACGGATGTGGAGCTGCTGGAGAGTGTACAGAGGAGGCCACGGAGATGCTCCAAGGGCTGGAGCCCCTCTGCTCTGGAGCCAGGCTGGGAGAGCTGGGGGTGTTCACCTGGAGAAGGGAAGGATCCAGGGAGACCTCAGAGCCCCTTCCAGTGCCTAAAGGGGCTCCAGGAGAGCTGGAGAGGGACTGGGACAAGGGATGGAGGGACAGGACAAGGGGGAATGGCTTCCCATTGCCATAGGGCAGGGTTAGATGGGATATTGGGAAGGAATTCTTGGCTGTGCGGGTGGGGAGGCCCTGGCCCAGGTTTCCCAGAGAAGCTGTGGCTGCCCCATCCCAAGGCCAGGTGGGATCAGGCTTGGAGCAACCTGGGATAGTGGAAGGTGTCCCTGCCCATGGCAGGGGGTGGAACAAAATGAATTTTAATGTCCCTGGGGAGCCTGTTGAGTGCCCAACCACCCTCTGAGGGAAGAACCTTTTCCTAAAATCCAACCTAATCCCCGCCGACACATCTCCAGCTATAGAACTCTGGGATCCCATAGCTGGAGAGAGATCAGTGCCTGCCCCTCCACTTCTCCTCAAGAGGAAGTTGTAGACAGACTTTTTCCTGTTTCTGAGCCACGTTTTTGGCACAGAAGGCTCACAAGGGGGTCCAGAGTCTCCGCTGTCTCTTCGGGCTACGAGCTGGCAACACACCATTCCTCAGAGGCTCTTTGGGAATGTGGCTGCTCCAGCACCACGAAACCACATCTGTGAGGGAAACTGGAACGTGAAGCCAGGGCTGGGAGTGTGCGGCAGTGGCAGCCGATGGGTTTGTGACTAATGGAGAAGGTTGTCCCTGAAAAACAGGACACAGTTGCCTGGACCTGTTTTTTTTGGCAGCAGAGCTGTGTCTCTCCCCTGTATTTCTGCGCATTGAGACGCAGGGGCCTTGCATGAAAACAAAACAAGAACAAGGCCGTGAACGATCCCATCCCAACAGGTATCCCAAACACACCCGCTCGGTTGCACAAGAAGCCTTTGACAGTGTCCAAATGCAGAATGTGAGGATGTGAAACCTTGGTGAGGCCTTCAGCTCTCAGTGGTTTCCCTGTGGGAATTGCAGTGGACAGACAACAGGTGATTTAAGGATCTTTGGCCAAAAAAAAAAAAAAAAGAGGAGAAAGAACACAGATTCTTGTAATGAATTTATTTCCTGACCACGGAGAGGAAAATGTAACAGGTTTTTCATTGTTTTTGTCTTTATATGTCTTTTATTCCATAACAACTTAGGAAAGAAAGGAAGGAAAAACGAAGCATAAAACTGATGTGCCCAGACAGATCCCCCAGAGAGTTTTGAAGATTAATCCATTGAAATAGAGGGGGATTTTGTCTGGGTAAGGAATGGGGGCCTAAAATTGCCTAATAATTATATGCAGAGGTATCTTTTAATGTGGTAAAGAAATTATTTGGCTTTCAGGCTGCTGCAGTTTAAGCCTCCAGTCTGGAAATTGGATACCTGAGGTGAGGAATGGCATTATCCTGCTGAATCCAACTGCAGGAGAGAAAATGAAGGGGGAAAAAAAGGTTTTTTCTATGTTTGGGCAAGAATTTATGGAGAAATGACTTTGTCTGAATGAAGTCCAGTTACTGGGTGTCACAACCGGGGAAATTTTGTTAAATGTCTGATTTACTTCATGTGGAAATTTCTGTTTAAAGGAGCGGCACAATCAATCCCAACCATCAAAACTGATCTGCTTGAACACAGGAGCCTGTGAGAGCTCAGTCAACTCTGAATCATTTTGGATTTCAGTCTTTCAGTTGAGGGCTAGAGATAAAAATTGGCTCTTTGTTGGCATGATGTGCCCATCAAAACCAGTCGACACATGACCTATTTCCAATTTTCAGTCCCAAATACTGGAAAAAGAAATTTTCTGTATTTTTCTGCTTTGCTACAAGTACCGTGAAGTGATCACTCATGCAGCAAGAAACATGGAATCGTTAAGGTTGGAAAAGATCAAGTCCAACCATCAACCACCACGTTCACCACTAAACCACGTCCTCAAGGGCCACATCCACACATTTTTTGGACACTTCCAGGGATGGTGACTCCACCACTGCCCTGGACAGGCTGTTCAAAGGCGTATTCAACAACACTTGTGATGGGGAAGACCCGCTTAATTATTAATTATGGATTAGTGCACAGAGGGTCCATTGGGAAATCACAGGATCCCAGAATGGTTTGGGTTGGAATTCCAGACTGGTTTGAGTGGGAAGAGACCTTAAAGCTCATCCCACTCCACCTCCTGCCACGGGCAGGGACACCTTCCACTGTCCCAGGTTGCTCCAAGCCCCATCCAACCTGGCCTTGGACACTTCCAAGACTTTCACTTCCTTCTGGCCTTTGCTCTCATGGTTACTGTGGGTAAAATACATAAACTACATAAAATAAAATAAAATACATAAAATAAAAGGCTTCACCCCCCTGCCTTTCAAATAATTTTTCCTCATGTCCTTGCTGTGCTATGAAATAATTGGATTCCTCCTTAAAATGATTTGCTGTCCATGAAAATAATGGAATAGCACCGGGATAATGTTGGTCTTTGTTCTGTTTTGCAGCCATTGGTGCTGGCAAGAGGATCCACCCTCTCCTGCATCCATGGCATTTGCACCTCCTAAAAACATGGATGGCTCCAAGCTGCAGTTCAAGCTGAGCACGTGGACTCCGCTGAACCACCAGCTCATGAATGACAAGGCAAGTTCTGCGCAAACGGGTGAAATTCAGGGAATCTGGGAATTTTTAAGGTTGGAAGGGACTTGTGGAGATCACCCAGTCCAACCCCTCAAGGCAAAGCCAACTCGAGCATTTATTTGCTCAGGATCGTGTCCAGTGGGTTTGGAATATTCTCAAATCCCAAGAAAAGTCCTCAGGTTCACTTCACAAATTCTCAATTCCTAGAAAAATTTAACTCATGTTTTCATCTGTGTAAGTCATGAGTAATGAATAAAAACCTAAGAGATTTTGTTCACTGTTGGAAGTGTGGAGATATCAAACACACACCATGTCTTTATGATGTATAAATATTTATCAAAACTAGCATGAAAAAATGGAAATTTTTGATTTACTTATTTCAGGAAAAGTACTTGATTTGAATATTGCTATTTTGCCAAATCCATTGCTCTTAAGCAAAAAAAAAAAAAAAAAGATTTATTTCTTGTTGAAAATCACCAAATCATCCTTTTTTTGCACCAGAAGACTTCAGTTTCACCCCAGAGCGTGAGTCGAAGGCTCTGAGTGGCCTCTGTGCCCAGTCCCAGCTCGTAGCAGATCCCTCAATCCCCATCCCTGCCTTCCCTGCTGAGCCGTGCAGGGATGACGCTGGATTGATGTTTTGGAAACTGAAGTGATGCGTCAGCTTATAAATAATGGGATGCATTTCCTAATCCTCCCACTCCGATCCTATATCTGGGATCTGCCAGCACAACCGAAGGGCTTTGGGCTCCTGTGTCACCAGGAGCAGATTCCTCCCTCCGAATTCCATTTCCATTTCTGTCGATGACTCACAGGATTTAATCCAGAGAGGGCCATTAAAATCTGGCTTCCCGGATTCCTTGGGACCGCTCGTTTTGCACAGTTTTCCCAGTCTTGAGCTCAGAATTTGACTAAAACTGCTACAATTTGGCTAAAATATATCTTCCACGGAGGTATCCAGGCTTCCGCTGGGGTTAAAGAACAGGAATTTCACCACTTCCCCAATAATTTTCTCATTATTAATCCCTTATACCATACAAAGATGAAGCCTTTCCTCCTGTCGGAATACCTCTAGCATTAAAATTTATTTGATTCTTCCCTTGCCCACTTATTAAACTCTTCTGGATCCAGCGTTTTTTCCTTGTGGAAGGACTTTTACCCTGCTTCAAGCCAACACTTGAATTTTTTTTTTTTTTGATAAACTAAAGAGATTGAACTCTTTGAAGTCCTTTCAATCTGGCACATTCTCCAGCCTTTGAATCATTTTAATGTTTCCTACACCCTTTAAACTTTACTTTTACAGATACACATCAGTGCAATAAAGTATGATCTAACCAGAAATAACTGCATGGATAAAACCTCCCCTTCCCACCTTTTCCCACCTTTCTACTCCTCTGCTCCTCAGGCACTTGGACGTTGCACCGAGCTGCAGAAAAAACTTTTAGGAGTTAATGCTGGATTGTTGTATAATCCAGTCCTTGAGGATGTTCCAGGCAGGGAAGGACGTACCATAAACTCCCAGGATAAACTGTAAGCGCCCAGACCTGTGCTCAGGGATGAACTGGAAGTGTTGGAAAGGCCTGTGGATGTGACACATGAGGAATGTGGTGGTGCTGGATTAATGGTTGGACTCCATGATCTTGGAGGTCTTTTTCAACCTTCTTGTTCAGATGAAATTCACAATAAATTTTTTTTTCTTGTTCTGAACCAGGTTTTAAAGCACTGACCCGTCCAAAACTCCTTTTTCTATATCCCTACTCTGCTCTGCAGTGAAAAAAAGAAAAACCTGCAACAGAATTAGTTCTGACGTTTGAAATCAGGAGATATTCCAAGTGGTATTTATAGGGAGCTGGAGAGGGAGAAGGTGCCATTTTTGTACAGTCATGTGTCTGCTCATTTCTGCACCCTCAGGAGTCAGCATGACGGCAGGCAAGAATTTGTAGATGGAAAAGTCCAGGAAAAGCAGGGAGAGACGGGTAAGAAGTGTACTTGTTGGAACAGGCAATGAGGGGCAGGAGTGGTGGGAATTCAGAGCGGATCCAAGGCGAAAGTGGCCAAACTCCATGGAAGTCATTGTCAGGAGCAGACCCAGGAACACTTATTGTGACTTAGTGCCACAAATTTGCTACCCGTCGAATTTTGGGTAATCCTGAGGTTACTCCATTGGTACTTCCTGTGGATTTCCCTGGATTTTCAAACATGCTGAGTACACTTATTACAGAATCACAGACTGGTTTGGGTTGGAAGGGACCCTAAAGCTCATCCCATTCCACCCCCTGCCATGGGCAGGGACACTTCCCACTATCCCAGGTTGCTCCACCTGGCCTTGGACATTTCCAGGAACGGGGCAGCCACAGTTTTTCTGGACAACCTGTGCCAGGGCCTCACCACCCTCACAGGGAATGATTTCTTTCTAACATTGAACACCTTCTCTTCCTAGGGGATTGGAAATAGATGATCTTTAAGGTCCATTCCAACCCAAACCATTCTGTGATTCCATGGGCAGTGCATTCCAGGCCAGGTTGGGCGAGGCTTGGAGCATCCTGGGATAGTGGAAGCTGTCCCTGCCCATGGCACGAGGTGGAACCGGATGATCTTTAAGGTTCCTTCCAACCCAAACCATTCCATGATTCTACGATTGCTTTAAACACTGGATCACCATCAGGGACAGACCAAAGTCAAGGAAGCAGAAACAGGAAATCTCAAATTATGCGGCGTTCGCGGCCACAAAACCGGAGATGAAATCTTAGATACGCCAGGGTTGTGCTGCCGTTAAGGATGAAGCAAAGGGAGGAGCTGGAGCATCCTGCAGACTCAGCCCTGCGAGCGCGGGGCTGTGCTGTCTTTAGGGAAGGAATGGAAGTTGGGAAAGGATTTGCCTTCTGCTGGGCAGGAATTCAGGAGTGAGGCAGAAGGGCCTCCAGTGGCATTTGCAGCAAAGGATGGAGGGATTTTCCAGCCACTTTGGACTTGAGTGCCTTTAAACCCCCTGAAGACAAGGATGGGACACGGCAGATCCCAGGAGCACCCGGAGCTTCCAGCTGCATCCCAGGCACTCTATAGGTGTAGCTCCAAGGCCTTGGAGGAGAGGACAGTAAACACAGGCTTGATTAAGGCAGTGGATGATTACACCAAATTTGGGCCATTCTGTTGCTAATTAATGCTTCCAAGTGCCTGGAGAGGCAGAACTTTCTGACAGGCTCGGCTCAGATGTATCTCCAAGAATGCTGAGAGCAAATATGTGTCTTTCTTTGATCACAGACCATTAACATTGCTCTCAGTTACATAAACAGCTCCCTCCTTCCTTGAATTCTCCAATCCAAAACTTAAATCTTTGAGTATTCATCACTTGCTCGGGGCAAATCCTTTTCCAAGTTCAGCTTGTTAGATTTGTTGGGTTTTTTTGGGTTTTTTTTTCCACTTTACTGAGTGCCCCCCATGCAAATGAAGCAAATAAGAACTGTCAACGTGCAAATAAAAGAAATGTCATTTTCCAGCCCTCACAGGAGACACTCCTGCTGGGAGAGACAGAGCTAAAGCTGTCAACTGCTGCACCAGACATCAGCACTGATAATGTCTTTCTCTGCAGGAACCATCTCTGCAGGCTGTCAGAGCAATAACATGTCTGGAGTTTATAATGATCAAGCATGTTTTCCTACTTGTGGTTAATAGCTGTTTTATGTGCAGTTATAAGCTGGGCTTTTTCCCCTCTTTGATCTGTCTCCTGGAAAAATCATTTACAGCATTTCCTCACTTCCCAGGTCACCATCCTGAGGATAGGAGGCGGTTTTGTGGTAGTGGGAAGCCACGTGTTAGTGCTTTGGGGTCCAGCTCCCTACGGATAAAGGTCAACATCATAAATCCTCTGCTGGATTTTGATACTGATCATCCTTGGTGTGAGTTGTCACTGTAAAGTGGCCAGGGAACAAAGGCTGCTCTTGTTATCTCGTTCCTGAAGGTTCTGCTGTGCTGAGATTGAATCCGTGCAGGATTTCAGGCACCCGACGTCTCCAAGTCAGGATTAATGACATTTCTCAAATAAAGGGATGAGAAGCTCAGCTTCTGGTCTCCCCAAAGCACGTGAGACACCTCACATCACTGTGTGCCCAGGAGAGCAGAATTCCTATGGGTTCAGGGGGTGTCCAGCCTGGAGAAGAGAAGGATCCAGGGAGACCTCAGAGCCCCTTCCAGTGCCAAAAAAAGCTCCAGGAGAGCTGGAGAGGGACTTGGGACAAGGGATGGAGGGACAGGACAAGGGGGAGCGGCTTCCCACTGCCAGAGGGCAGGGGTAGATGGGATATTGGGAAGGAATTCTTGGCTGTGAGGGTGGGGAGGCCCTGGCACAGGATTCCCAGAGAAGCTGTGGCCGCCCCATCCCTGGAGGTTTGGTTTGGAAGGCACCGCAAAGCTCATCCCATTCCAGCCCCTCCCCTTCCACTATCCCAGGCTGCTCGAAGCCCTATCCAACCCAGCCTTGGACACTTCCAGGGATGGAGCATTGAATCCAGGATCCTTTAAAATCTTCATTAACAACTTGGATGATGGAGCAGCAAGTTTGTAGGTGACACAGAATTGAGAGGAGTGGCTGATGGAGCAGATGTTTGTGCTTCCATAAAACACAGAATCATGGAACAGCCCACGTTGGAAGGGACCTGGAAAGACCATCTGGTCCAACCTTCCATGGGAAAGGTGGATTAGATAAGGCTCTCCAGCTTCCTGCCCAGTTGTGGCTTGAAATCCTCCTGTGGTGGGGTCTCTACCACGTCCCTGGTTGTTCCAGGGGTTAAGAGGGAACAGTCTGGAGAAGTGGAGTGAGTGTCTGGAAAGCAGCTTGGGAGAGAATGTCCTGGGGGCCCTGGTGCACACCAGGTTGACCACGAGCCAGCAGAGAAGGCCACCACCATCCCGGGGTACATTAGGAAGAGTGTAGGTGGCAGGTCCAGGGATTCTTTCCCTCTACACAGCACCGGTGAGGAAAAATCTGGAATGCTGGGTCCATTTCTGGGCACCTCAGTACAAGTAATATAGGGAATTACTGGAATAAATTACTGGAATAGCATAGGGCCACAGGAATTATAAGGAATTGGAGAACCCAATGTTTAGGGAAGTCATGGCGTCTCCATCCAAGAAAATACTCAAAACTCATCTGGACATGCCTGAGCCACCTCCTTTAGTTGATCCTATCAGGGAGTTTGGACTAAAGGATCTCCACAGTTTTCTTCCAAATCCAATGATTCCATTTGCATTTTGTGGATTGTTTTTCACGCTGCCCTTTTCCCAGCTCACATTGAATCCCCTTGAAATCTTCCATTTCCTTCGTGTGTGTTGTGTTTTACAGGTGTTCGAAGAAAGAAGAGCCCTGCTCGGAAAATGGGTAAACTTTTCTCTTTAAATATCTTTTTGGTACAGAAAGGTTTTGGAAGTGATCAAGAGTTTATCTAATGGAAACGTAAAACTCTTCCTCTTTTGAAAAAGGGATTCATTTTCCTGATGTGAAAGGGAGCTGTGACTGCTCTGCTTTTGAGGAGAGCAAAGGTGTAAATTCCCTCAGTGCCCACATTCTACATGCTCGAAACTTGGGAAATCATATTCCAGCATTGGAATGAGCCGAAATGAGATGAAAAACCCTGGGAATTGTCTGTGAAGTCTTCAAAGGAGATGGTGGATGTTTAGATGTTGCCATGGCCTGCGAGAGGGACTTTGAAATCTGTAATAAATGACATTTTATCTACCAGGTGCACACATAGAGTGGTTTGGGTTGGAACTGATGCTTATTCTTTATGCTTAATAAGTCACTCATGAAATTTTTTTGGCATATGAACTGGTCTTTGCAGGCAAATATTTTGATTTTAAGGATTATTTTTCTTTATAGGAAATAGGTTTTCCATAACTTGTTGACATGGAGGCCTTTTGATAATAAGGAATTTCAGGGACACCAAGAAAATGAAATAATTGAATGATTATTGTTCAAAAAACACCTTTTAATGTGATAGGCAGCAACCGACAGACCTAAACCCCGCCTCTTGGAAATTGCTGGATGTTTTCAAAAGCCCATGGGATATTCTGGCAAAAGGGCCAAGATGTTTTTATTAGAATTCCCACTGAAAGAGCCAAAATCCGGGAAGAGCCTCCCTCCCACCACACACACAAATGGTGAATCATCTCCGAGAGGTCACATTTCCGACCCTTCCCATGACGCTGGGCCAGCAGCTCTCCTAAGGCTCCTTCGGAGCTGATTTTCCTTGTGCTCCTGCCATCCATCATTCCAATGAAAGAAAGCACAAAAGCTGCTCTTAACTCCCTTCGGAGCCCGGGGTTGTAAAGTCTGGTGTGGAAAGCCAGGAGCGCTCCGAGTGCAAGGGGAACCGCGTGCAGGAATCACGGTGCTCCAGGCAGGAGTTTGGCTCTCATGACCTTCTCCAAGTGTTCTCAGGAAGTACGGACTACGTGGAGCTGCTAGGGGCTGGATTTCACGGCTGGGATCCATGTTCAGGGTAGTTGTAAGGGATTTATTCTGAAACTGGAAGGCTGAAGCCTGTCCTAAGTCCTGTTAAGCGTTTTCAGTTATATCCAGATGATGGCATGGAAAACACATCCTCATTTAGTAATTGGAATTGATGATCTTAGAGGCCTTTTCCGACCTTGATGATTCTGTGATTCCGTCTGCAGATGTTGCCAGGCTTGGAGGGACTTCATGAACTTTGGAGGTTAGAAATGGATGGAAGGATCTGCAGTTTGCTAAGGACGGGTGAAAAGTGCTGCATGTCAGAGTGACACACAAAAACTTTAGATCTGAGAAAACCCAAATATGCAGCAGTTCTGCATAAAAAATTTCTGGGAATGAGGGTGGATCACAAAGTGAATATAAGCTGACAGTGTCTTACAATAAAGGGAAATATTCCAAAAGTCTGTCTGAAAGGCAGAGTCGTTCCCAGTTCTGCTCCCCGCATTTTGAGAAAGTTGGAGGTACTCCGAGAACAAGTCGGGTGTGAGAACAGACTCAGATCCAGAAAACAGGGAAACAATCCCTGTGCTGTAGGGAAAGTGGAGAAGAGGGGTAATAACATCTTCCTAACGATACACAAAAGATGTTCAAGAAGAGGAAGGCCTTGATCTGATCCCTGTGTTCGCATTGGATAGGACAGGAAATCAGGGGATCGTGGGCTTGAGTTGCAATTGTGGAGACACAATTTAGACACGAGCGAAATGCAGTGGTACAGATAATTCCCTGCTGGAATAGCTTGCCTAGGGATTAGGGGTGGAATCTGCATCACTGGAGTCTTTTGAGGTTAGACAAACACTAGGAATGGTTTAGGAAGAGCAGAACCTGCCTTGCAGCAGGAAAAGATCTAGACCAGTGTTCCTCAACCTTTTCCACTGATGGAACATCCAAACTCCTGGAAAAGCAGAGCAGGACATGCCTGGTGCAGCACTGCACAGTGGTTTTCCTCTACAGCCCAATAAAGATTAGATTAAACTTGGGATGCTCCTCGTTTATTTAATTTTTCCGGATTTTATTTGCATGCATCCAGGGACTACGGATTCACGTTTTCGTTTTGTTATTTTTCCCACTGGTTTCACAGAACATCCTTGATGTCTCCCAGGGTGTTGTGGTCCATAAAAGACAGGCTGAGAAACAAGGAATGAGGTGACCTGAAGGGATTTGATTTCTCTGTTTCTGTGCACCTGAAAGGAGGGTGGAGCCAGGTGGGGGTCGGGCTCTGCTCCCAGGGAACAAGGGACAGGACAAGAGGGAATGGCCTCAACCTGTGCCAGGCAGGGTTTAGGTTTGCCATCAGGAGGAATTTCCTCATGCCTTGGGTCGCCAGGCATTGGAAGGAGTTGCCCAGGGCAGTGGTGGAGTCCCCATGCCTGGAGGTGTCCAAGGAATTCCTGGACATGGCTTCCATGGCTGTTCCCATGCCTGAATATTTTTGGACTTCAATCCTGCTGGAGGCATTTGTGATGAATTTCCTTCACTCCAACCCCTTGACCCAAATACCATCCAGACACAGATAAACAGAGACTTTGTGCTGCTCTCTATCAGTGGAAATGGTGATGGTTAAGCCATTACAGAGTTGCCATTTTTCTGTTAATTTTTCTGCCTTATTTTATATCCATTTACTCTGTATTGCAATCAGGGCAAGTGCCTTGATGTGCTGCCTCCCAGCCTCCCTGTGTACTGCCAGCCAAAAATTCCTCCTATTAATTGAAATAAAAACATAAAATCATTTTGCTCAGTCCTGGCACCTGAGTTAATAAGTGGACAATAAAGCTGGGGTTGAACTCGTGGATTAAGGCTCCTGAGCTTCAGGTCTCCAGGTGATCTGAGCCTTTCAGCTTCTGTTAGAGCCAAATGAGGTGGAGATGAGTCAGGAGAGACCAGGCAGGGGGTTGGAATTCAGCAGGGGGTTGGAATGAGAGGAGCTTTAAGGTCCCTTCCAGCCCAAGTCTTTCTATGATTCTCCTGTAAAATGTCAGGTTTACTTGTGTAACTACAGAGGTAAAAGTGAAAACAAACAGATCCTGGGGGAGAGTTGCTAATTGCTGACATGAAGCTGCTTGGCAGCAGGAACGTTTAGGATTTGGTTGGGTGGATTGGTGTATTTTATGGATATCCCTTCCAGGTCCTGGGTCTCCAACAAATCCCTTTGTGAGGACTGGGAGAAGACGGCAGGGGAGGGAAAGGAAAATTGCTTCTCGACTGGAGAATCCGTTCCTGCTTTTGCAGAGCACAGGGATGCCTGCACGGATCACGGCCTGGGAACTCGGCTTGATGTGCTGGGCCGGGGCTGAGGATTGTGTCCCTTTCCAGTTTGAGCCAGTAGAGCCACCAGTGCCCTACAGCACCGGGGCCTCTTGGGGTTAAGCTGGAGCGTCGGCGCTGAGGTCCCGGGCTCTCCCTCGGTGTCAGGCTTCATTATTTGAGTGTGTGCACTCATGGATTAATTGTAAACTGATCCAGAAGCAGGACCCGAGCACTGCGCCTTGCCAGCACTGCCTGATGTCACACAATCCCTGGGGAGACATTGTTTGCCAGGGCTTTGGGAAAGGCCCAGACGAGGGGAGAAGCTGCGGAGAGAGAGGGCGAAGCGAGGGGAATCCAGTCCGACTGGTTGGGCCGCTGTAATCGCATCCAAGGGGAGGATCTGCGGAGGAAGCAGCCTAATGTGGGATGGGGACATGCCTGTTAATGCTGGAAAAGAGACAAATTCTGCCAACTTAACTCCTCGGCTGCTGCTGGGTGCAGTGGGGAAGGGGCCGTGTGTTCCCAGTCCTTCTGGCAATGTGGCGCTGGTTGAAATGGAATTTCCCTCGCACAGGCTGAGGATGCCAGAAGGAATTGCTTCCTTGGAAAACCCACGGCAGAGTGGAAAGGGTTAAATAGGAGCAAATATTCTGCCTCCTGGAAAGTGAAGGCAGATTTGTTTTGACTAGTCCACTTAATCTCTTGATGTGGAAGAGACTAAGCCAGTTACTCCCTTGTCTCTGGGACTTACACGGGAGAAATCTATCTTTGCAAATTGCAAGCTGGTGATGGGGGATTGTTTTAATGAGGAGAGGGTGTAGCTGTGATCATGAATGGGGAGTGTGTGCAGCAGAAGTTTTCCCCCTTCGTGTGACAGAGAAAACCTTTCATACCAAGCCAAGGGTGAGAAGGGGACAGGCAGAACCTCCTCTGTCCCTCTCTGGTACATCTTTGTTTGATTTCATTTTCAGGGACATTTCTAAGCCCCACATCCCAAGGTCCTACTTCATTTTTCCTTTAATATCCTGCTAAACATTATTAGAGGTGAAAGATGTAAAAAAAGTAGAGATAAGAAAAGGGAATATTCTTTAATTCACTGTGTCTGGAAAACCAGGGACACTTTGGAGTTTTTTTCTGTTTGGTTTCTCATCTCTCCAGGATCTCAGGAATGCCAGTTTCACACTTTCTTCATTCTGACCTTCTTAAAGGCCTTGCAAAGGTGTTTGCAAGAAGGATAAGAGTTATTTACTTCCTGGAGTTTATTCTCCAGCACTGGAATTCATTCAAGTTAAAGAAACAAAGAGTTCTTCAAACTGATCAGGAAAGAAAATGCTTCTCAATTCCCTTTAACCTGCACAGTATATTTTAAGCTATTATTCTGCCAGTCACCCACCTGAGCATAGATTTGGGGTAAGAGGGGAAGCAGAGGAAAAAAAAAATCTGCATTTTCTCAGCTGTTTCGTTCTGAAAGGGAAAAGAAGGAGCACTGGACATTAAACCATTTATTTACACTTAATAATAAAAAAATACTGGAAGAACATATCTTTTCTTACTATTTT
>WBMZ01002018.1:0-13752 GCA_013400975.1 Atrichornis clamosus
GCCCCGGGCAGCGCCGAGCCCCCGCAGCCCCCGGTGCGCGGTGGGTCCCGCCGGACCCGGCCCACGCAGCGCCGGACCCGCCCGCAGCCGCCCCGTCCACGCCCACACACGACGCGGGTCCCCCCCTCCCCGCACCCCGCATGAAAGGGGGCCCCCACCCGCGCGGTGCTGTCGTCCGAGGGCTGCGACCGTGGGGTTCCCCGGCACAGAGACCCCCGCCGTTCCCGGGGTGGTCCCGGCTGCCCCTGGACCACCGGGACCTTCTTCCTGTCTTCCTCCTCCATCTCCTCCGGGCCCCGACGAAAAGCCCCCCGGGTGGCTCCCTGAGCCGGGCTCCGAGCCGTAAACTGCCGCCTCCGCCCCGGTAAAGGCCCCCACCCCGATCCCTCTATGCCTCCGCAGTCTGAGACGCAGCCTCAGAATCGGGGGGTCCCGAGGCCGGGCCGTTCCGGGGCCGAGAGACTCCTCCTGCGGCGTGGGGAAGGGGCGAAGGGCAGCAGCGGCGCAGCCTTCCTCTGCTGAGGGGGCGGGACGCGGGGTCACCCTACTGATCCTCACCAGGGAAGCTGAGGCTCGGCCCGACCCAGGGGTCCCCGCCACAGGCAGCGCAAACAGCAGCAATCAGGGCTGGAGCCGCGCAAAATTAATAAGGAAAAGTGAAGGATGGAGCCAAAAACCATCTGGCAAAAAGTATCGATTCATGTAATATCGATAAATGTAATGAGTCACAGCTAATGAATTCCCCTACGGAGCCGGACCTGCAGCGAGGGCAGCACGAATCCTGCCAGAGCACGGAGGGTCAGGGTGTGCTGGTCTCCCCCTGAGCAGGACCCTGACCACGGGGCCCTGGCAGCTCCTTCTCACAGGGATAAACACAGCACAGCACCCACTGTCCAAGCAGGAGCTGGGGAGGAGGGGCAACAGGATCTTGGCACGAAATAGCCCCCGAACACTGGGCACAGCACATGGGGGGCTCTCTGGGAAGCCCCATCTTCTCTCCTGCTCTGCCAAAGTGCAGCACCCCGACAGGAACCCCACTGGGGAGACTGGGAAAGTGTGGGATGACTGGGAGGGAGCGCTGGGGTCTGGGCTTGGCTGGGGGCTGCATTCCCGGGGGTCTCTCTCCCCTGCAGCAGGGACATTCTCCCACCTCTTCCCCCACCACGGCCCCAGGCGCTGGGTGATGCTCCTGCGATGGGAGGAAGATGAGGAGCAGGACAAGAAGGGAAAGGAACGGACTACGGTGATTAAGCTAAAAGCATCTTCTCGGGAGCTGGTGGGAGCTGGGGCCCCACAGACACTCCGGTTTTAAAGAGCACTTTAAATCATCTGCATTTAGTGTATTGAAAAGGTGGATTGAGCAGGGTGGAGGGGCACAGGGGGATGGCCACGGGACACCTAAACACCCAGGAGTGACAGGGAGAGATCCGCGGGGCAAAGGCAACTGGCCAGTTTGGGGATAAGGAAGTGCTTTCCTCGCTCCCGGCGGGCAGCCCCAGGGATGCAGTGGTGGGCAGTCAAAGTCTGTGGCCATGCAAGGGGTATTAAAGACACCAACGCGGGCATCTTTCACTATAAAAAACAAATCTTTTATGTAAAAAATAAACCTAAACAAAACCCACAACCCCCGCTGCCATGCTGTGACAATACAAAAGGCCGAGTCCCCAAACACCATGAAAACAGAGTAGTTGGATCCAAATATATATAAATTGACTGACGAGATTGGAAATAGCACCTTGCTGGCCCCCCCACCCCTCCCCAGAGTGACCCTGCGCCCCAAAACCACCACCTGTGCTCCAAGCCCAGGGACACCTCAGGCCCTGCCCTACAGATGGGGCAGGAGCCCCATTCTCAGCCCTGGTAGCCAAGGACCCCCCCACCTGTTGCAGCAGCACCCCCACTGCCCCGGGCACGCCCAGAGCAGGAGATGCTCAGCCCCTCCTGTCCCGGGTGCAGGGTCCAGTGGCACTGAGCAGCGATCCCCAGGGCAGGGTGGGCAGAAGGGGGTCTCCAAAAGCCCAATCTCAAACCGGTATTGAGAGAAAAACACTTTTCTGTCTGCACTGCAGGGTCAAGTAACGAAAAGAAACAAAAAAAAAAAAAAAGGGGGCAGGGGAAGAGACGGGGAATGTGCAGGAGCTGCATCCTGAGCCCTCCCGGGAGCCGGCGACGCTCCTCCTGCAGCGGCCGCCCGAGTGCCCCCGAGTGCCCCCCGGCCCCGGGTCGGGGTGAACACGGTCCCTGTGCCGTCCCCCCGCCGCCCCCGCGCTGGTCTCAGTCCCGTGTCCCGGAGCGGGCGAAGGCGGCGGCGCGTGCCGGGTCAGCGGGGCGCGAGCCGGGTGCTCGCACGCCGGCCGGGCAGGTTCTTCCCCAGGAGCCGGACAGGGAGAGGCGGAGGGGTGCGAGGGCGGGGGGAGCCTCTTCACTTGGCTGGTTTGGTGATGATGCGAGTGGAGAAGTCAAAGAGGTCCTTGTTGATTTTCCGGAGGTTGCTCACCTCCTCCTCCAGCTCGCTCACCTGGATTGTCAGGTGCTCCTGGTCTCCCTCCAGGTTCTGTGACAGGAAAACACAACAGATTAGTGTCAGGGCCTCAGCTCTGGCAGGCAGATGCTGCTGCTCCCCCACCAGCAGCAAACCCCAAACCCCTCGGTCCTCTCCCTCCTCCTCAAACCACAGGCCCTCTTGCCCATGTTGCCAGCAGACTCCCAGGCTCTTTCCCCCTCCATCCAGTTCCCAATTTGCCCAGGGCCCCGTGAGCCTGATCAGCTGACAAGGACTCCCCACAAGGGGTCTGCAGCCGATTCCCAGCCTGGGAGCAGCTCTCACCTTTTCCCTCGTTGAGTACATCTGCGAGTACATCCTCTCTGCCTTCTCCAGGTAGCTCTGCCCAGGCTCCTGAGGGGGAAACCAGACCAGAGGGGTTGGCAGAGCAGGCACAGACCCGCTCACAACGTCCCTGGACTGCATTCCCCGTGGGATGGACCCAGGGTGATCCTGCTCTCCCCTCTGCCAGGCAAACAGACCCCTGGCCTGCTGCCACCTCCCCAACAGGGAGCTCATCCATCAGCTGTGGCAGGATTTTCAGTCACTCACCCAGAAACAAATGCTGGCAGAGGGGAGCAGCTCTGGGACCACTGGCCAGGATGGACAGGACACCGATGGTGTGTGACCCCCCTGCCTGGGGACGGCCACACCAGAACTGAACAAGCGGTGGGACAGCAGAGCCAGCCCACGCTGCAGCACGGGGCTGGGAGGACAAATGACTGCAGCAGCCAGGATGGGGAGGAAGCAGGAGGGAGCAGGAACGGGTTTCACCAGCTGGAGGAGAAGCTCTGCCCCGGCACAGCCCCTCCCCGATGTGTGTCCCCCCATCCCAGCTGCCCACTCGCCCCCAGTACCTGCTGGTGCAGCCCCAGGCGCAGCGTCACCCCCTCGGTGCCCGGCTCGTCGCTGCTCTCGGTGCCGTGCAGGTGTCTGCTGAACTTGGGCAGGGGCACGCTGGGCTTCCCGTCGGGGTTGATCATGTTGGCAGGCGCCAGCACGATGAAGGCGTTTGTCACTGGACCTGGTACGGGTCAGAGGGGCCGGGTCAGGCTGGAGCCCGGCGGGTTTGCCTCGGGGAGCCCCGAGAACAGCGAGTGTGCAAGCAGTGGCCAGGACTCTCCTCCCTCCCCAGCAGCTCCCCTTGCCCGGGGCTGTTGGCATCCCCGGGGGGAGCGGGGCCCGGCCTCCCTCGGCCCCGAGCCGCCATCCATCGGCAGCTCTGTGCTGCCAGGACCCATCACACGCTCTCGCTCTCAATGGCAGAGCTGATGAGCGCGTTAATTACCGCATTTACCCACGGCTGCTGCCGCCCCCTCCAAGCTCGTGCTCGCTAATGAACTCCCACCGCTGCTCCCCACGTCCCGTCAGACACAGCAGCCCCCCAGCCCCTCTCCAGCAGGCAGAACAGCTCAGCCAACACTACCACCGCCCGACCATCCAGCTCCCCTGGCTGAAGGGAAAGGTGAAGAGGCTCCAGATGCACCCCAGAGGGGGCTGCCAGTGCCGTGGAGAAGGCTGCAGGGTGAGGGAGTGGCCTGGGGGGGCCCAGGGGGGCTCGGAGCTGCTGGAGGCTTTTGATCTTTGCAGAGGAGATGGACACGAGCAGCTCTGATACGGACCAGGGCTGTCACCATCATCTACTCCTCCAAAGCCTGCCCCTAAGTCTGGTCCTCCCTGGATCCAAGGCTGAGTCCCATCAGCAGAGCAGAGGCTCTGCTGAACGCCGAGCCCTGAAGCTGTCCCTGCCCAGCTCTGCTGTAAAAAACCGATGGCTTCACTCCCTCCTTAAAGACCAGACATTTGTGCTCCTGAGGCAAGAGCCCACCAGTGAAATTCCTGCTGCACTGGCAGCTCGTGGAGCAGTTCAAGAGGAAAGGACAGGAAAGGTGGAGAGGAGAAAATCTTGGGAATGAACCCAGAGCCAGCCTGGGCAGGGGGACTGGGCTCAGCTGGGGAGAAGCAAATAACCCAGCTTCCAACATCCAGCTGCCAGTGGGATGGATCAGCCAGAGTGTCCCGGGATGGCCTTGCAGGACCAAGCCCTTGGGGACAGTCTGTGCCACGCCGTGTTTGCAGAGACAAGGATGGAGCTCGTGTGACAGCACAGGCCTGGAGGAATTTGGGGATACTGCTGGCTCCCAGCCTCATCCCACAAGTCTCCTGCTTTCCCCCGGAGTGGTGCCAGCCACGCTGGGTGACCAGGAGCAGCCCTGCCTCACTGGCACCACCACAGCTCATTACCAGGGAGCAGCAGCCTCACTTCTCAAAGTCCACCCGCTCTGCCCCCGACAAGGACAAGCCACCCTTGATGACACAGCCCCCTGAGCCTGCTCGGCCCCAAGCCACACTCCAGCTCCTTGGATTTATTTGCAGCAGTGTTGAGGGGAGGGCAGTGGGTCCTGCATGCTCCCAGCCACTCCTGTGCCCCGTGAGTGGAGGAACAGTGCTGTCCCAAGGACACCAGGCCAAAGGCTGCTGTCACATCACCACAGCAGAGCCCGTCACCTCTGCCTCGGGTAGGGAGCAGGATGTGCTGGAGGGGCAGCAGGGACAGACCTTGCTGAGGGGCTCACGGCGCTGCTCAGAGAGGCCAAGGAGGGACAGGGACCCATGCACTGCCCCACAGAGAGGGGATCAGGCTGGGACAGCAGAACCCCCCATGCCGGCAGACTCTGGGGGCCCATGGGGACCCCAGACCCAGTGCACAGCTCAGGGGTGCTGGGCTCCCAGCCTGCTCCCAGGCTCAGTGGAGCACACGCAGTGCAGGTGGGTGGTGCCTGTGCCAGGGCTGCCAGGGCAGCCAAATCCCTGCCCACAGCAGGGAGCCAGCGGAGGCTGCAGAGCACCCACAGCTCGGGGTCAGCCCGGTTCTGCCCCTCCCGAGAAGAGCCTGGTCCATCCACTCTCCTCTGCAGCCTCGGGAGGGCTCCAACACCCGGCCCGCAGCCAAGGCCCGGCCCCCCCTCCTCAGATGACTCACAGCTCCGATTCTGGCTGTTTTCACCCTCTAGTGCCAGCGGCGCCAGGCTGGATGGGCGCTGCAGTGGGTCCCAATTAGGGATGATCCCTGGCAGCCAAAGGGAAGAGGGAAAGGGTCTGGATGCAGCCTGGCTCCCAGAGACTGCCCTGAGGCAGCAGCTCAACCACCACAGAGGAACAGGGTCTGGCTTTCCCCACCATCACCTCCGGGAGGGGTTTGGGCCATGTCCAAGAGCAGCAGTGGCACCAGGGGCCAGAGACCACCACAACTGGGGGAGGACCCAGCTAGTAACAGGAGGGGTAAATCCCCCATTGCTCTGAGGCACCTGAGGTACCCAACTGCTGCTTGTGCAGTTTACTGGAGCCATCAGACTGAAATCCCAGACGGCTGCTCATATGGGATTCACTTCAGGCCCCATGAGCTCACGGGTGCTCACTGCCGGGGTCACGGAGCCATGTCCCCTCCAGACACAGCTGGGGTGTGTGTGGGGTGACTGCTCCCTCGGGAAAACAGGGAGGAGGATCCTGCGTGGCCTCAGCGACAGGGTGAAATCCGTGACTCACTCCCAACAGTGCGCAGGGGGTTGTTAACACACAGGCAAGGGCACGGCACCGCTCCAGACAGAGGCTCCCTCCAACACCTCTGTCCTTCTCAGGGTGTGAGGCAAAGGGCAGAAACACACCTGGAGTGCCCAGGGCAGCACAGGTGAGACAGCAGCGGCCTCTGGCAGCGAGGATCACGGAGATAAGGACATTCCTACCTTTGTGATTCATCGTCTTCAGGCACTGCTTGCTCTGGATGTCCCACAGCCGGACGGTTTCGTCGTGAGAGCCCGAGAGCAGGAGGCTGCCGTCTGTGGAGACCGACAGACACGTCACCTGGTTCCTGGAATGGGGAAGAGGGTGTTTAAACTCAGGATGACCCCGGGACTGCCAGAAGCTGGCGAGGTGGGCAGATGGTGGCTGGCAGGTATGTCTGGTTCCTCACCTGTGCCCTTTGAAGACCTTCCCGTTCTCCCGCTCTGTCTGGAAGGTCCGGTCTCTCTGGACCGGCTGCAGAAATGAAGGAAGGAAAGAAGGAAGGGGTTAAAATTCAGGAAGGGTGAATCCAGCAGGTTCATCACAGTGTCTGGAGGGGGCAGAGGAGACACAGGGGAACCAGACCCTCCCATGCCCTGGCAGGTCACACCAGTCCCAGTGGGGAGGTGACGGTGGCTCGGGGTGACAGGGAACACCTGCAGCCCCACACACTCACCCAGGCGCAGAGGTCGACCTGGAAGATGGACCCATCCATGCCACCACAGAACATGTGGTACTCAGAGAGGTCCAGAGTCACAGCCATGATCCCCACGTCGAAGAGCACGGAAAGCAGGAGGTCCCCAGAGGAGATTTCCCAGAGCTGGAGTGAGAGGGGACAGGAGAATCAGGGACCAGAATGTTAATGGCAGGATTAGAGGAACACTGATATCCTGGCATCCCACACTGGCACCCCAGCATTCCACCCCAGCATTCCCTCCTGGCTGTGGCTGGGAAACTGAGTCCAAGGCAGAACCAAGGCAGATCAGCCTCTCTGTGACCAGGAGAGAAGTTTTCCAGGCAGCTTCAAAACAGCTCTGAACCCCCTCCATGCCCATTCTGCCCCCAGGGCATACCCCTCCCCACGGGCTCCAGTCTGCTCTGTTCCCTATGGACATCAGCAGTGGAAATCAGAGGAGCTGACCCAGACATTCCCAGGAGAACAGGGACTGCAGCAGCCCAGCCTGGGGGCAGGTGCAGAGAAACTGCTGGTGTTGAACAGGCAGAGCCCAGGTCTGGCAGCTCTGAGTCATTGCAGAGACAGCCAAGAAATTCAGCCTCTGCAACCTGGAAAGCTTCGGGACAGCTTGGGGACAGGGACAGCTTCCTGCTGCCTGGCAGGAGCCCGGCCCTGACCCTGCAGGGTCTGGCATCTCTGGAATGAGCCTCACCTTGGCGGTCTGGTCGAGGGAGGCAGTGGCAGCCCGTGCCAGGGGCCCTCCGAAGCCGCAGCACAGGTCGGTGATGGGGAGGCTGTGCCGGGACCACACGTGCCGGGGGTCAGGGATCTGGGAGGGCTCTGCCTGCAACACGCTGTGGGGAGAGCGGAGACAGGTGGGTCAGCCAGGGTGAAGCCTCATGAGGAGTTGGGCCAGGCTCTGCTTCCCCTCCTGGGATGGCTCTCCTGGATGCTCTCCTGGCTGCAGGCACCAAGCAGGGACACGGGAGCTGCCAGCAGCCACAGCACATGGATACCGAGGCTGCGGGGCTGAGCTCCCCATCCCGGAGGGACAAAGACCTTGGCTGCAATCAGCAAGGAAAGGGCACAGACCATTCTGTGTCACCCAGGGAAAGAAGTCAGAGCCATATGCCATTCCCAAGAGACACAGGTGAGACCCCAGGGGAGGGCAAAGACCCAGCCATGGGCTCAGCTGGAGCCAATCCTGCCTCCAGGACACAGGCATCTCCTGTTCCAAAATCCCTGCCCCGATGCTTCCCGTGCCCCCCTGTCCCCCTTACTTGTAGAGGTTCCACACCAGGGCCAGGCAGTCCTTGGCCCCCGAGAGGAAGTGGCTGCTGTCGTCGGTGAAGCAGAGGCACGTGAGGTCCTGGTAGTGTCGGTTCAGGATGGCGAGGAGGTTCCCGTTGGACACCTGGAGTGAGGAGAAGGGAGGGCAGGAGGGTGTTAAGGATGTCCTGGGATAATGTAGCACCCTGCCCTCGGTGCAGTGGGGGAGAAGGAGGGGTTCTGTTGCCCACACAAGCCCGTTGGCACCTCAGGGACAGTGACTGACACCCCTGAGGTGCAGCTGGAACAACTGCATGTGCTCAGGAGCGCAGAGAAATTCAGCACAGGGCAGAGGAAGAGGTCCTGGCACATTAACTCTGGAACAATGTGATGCCAGAGCCGTTTCTCTGGTCAAGACACAAGTGTGCAGTAAATATTTCCTGTTCACTCTTAATATTCATATTAATTTGGAGGCTTCTTCCCTCCTCCCACAGGTCCTCAGGAGGTTACAAGAGCTTCAGGAGGTTGTGTGATAACCCAGGGGTGGCTCGTGGTCCTGGGCCAGTGGAGGCTTTAGGGTGGACAAGGAATTCCTCAAACCTGGAGCATTTCTTATTAAAAGGCAATACTGCAAATAGGGAGGGAACAAAGCAGCGAGGGAGCCTTGAATAAAATAACCGAGTTTACTCCCTCCTATTGTCTGAATTACACCCAAAAATCAAAACAAACTGCAACTCGAGGGGTTTCACAGACAGCATAAAAACAAGGCTCTGGGGGCTGGTTCCAGCTCCATGATGGTTTCCATGGAGCCTCTCCAACGTGCCAGACAGTGCAATACGCTGGAACACGTCTGTGGGTGAGGGGAGCTGGGGCAGGGCCCAGCTCAGAGCACCTCAGGCAGCAGCTCCCATCACTGCAGGCTCAGCCCCATGGTCCCTGTCAGGGATTTTAATCCAGAGCTGCCACAAGCAAAACACAATAAATGCAGGTACAGTCAGTCACACCATGAGGCTCAAACCTCCTCTGGCACAGGGAGCTCTCCAGGTGAGGCATCCTGGGGTTTAATCCCGAGCTCAAGACAAGCTGCTGCTCTTATTTGCTCAGTGGTGTGCCGGGCACGCAGCGTAATCCCACATAATCCAGCAGTAATTAACCAGCAGGACAATGACCAGAGCACAGCAGGGTCTGCTGGCACCCTGGGCACACGCAAATGTACAGCTGAAATGTGGGAGAAGCGCTGAAAGAAAACCAGGTCTTGTGCTACTGCCTTGTGAGAACAACACCTGATCCCTGAGGCTGCTTGGAAAGAGGAGAAAAGCGCAGAGTGAAGCCTCTCCCAGAATTTCTCCTGGTTTAACGACCTGCCCCATGGGCTGTGGGCAGCACAGCCTTCGCTGGCTGCAGTGCCCTGGGATTGGGGATTTGCGGACACCTGAGGGATGGGGCACTCCCTGACTGCCCGGGAGGTGAATCTGTGTGGCCCCGAGCCCCCCAGCACCCCCGTACCTCCCACAGGTAGATGCTCTCAGCGACCCCGGCCAGGATGTAGAGCCCGTTGGGAGAGGCCGTCAGGCAGGTCACGGGCCCGGGGCAGATGATCTTCTGCTGCAGCTGGTCCTGGGGCAGAGAGAGCACAGCAGGCACTCAGCGTGGGCAAGGGGCTGCAGGCAGGGCCCGCCGACATGGGGGCTCAGGGGCATCACTGGGGGGTCTCTGCGGAAAGAAGGATGGGGGGCACCTGCCCGTGGTGATGAGAGTCACAGTGGAGGGAGGGGGGGGCCTGGGGGTCTAACCAAGGACAGGGGAGAGAGGGACCATGAGGGTCTCTGTAGAGAGCTGGGCCATGGGGGGGTGTCCGGCCATAGAGAAGCGTCTCTATGAAAAGAGGGGCCATGGGGGAATCTTTGTGGAGAGAGGGGCCATGGGGGGTCTGACCATGGATTGGGGGGGGCTCTGTGAACGGAGGAGCCCCTCATCACAGGGCCGCGGGGTCCGCACGGAGAGGGGCCCCGTCACACCCCCAATGGGTCTGGGGTCCCTCCGCGACGCCCGGGGGCGTCCCCCGAGCCGAGGCCGCCCGGGCCCGCCCGCCGCGCCGGTACCTTCCTCTGGAGCTCCCAAACGTTGATGTAGCTCTTGCCGAGCTGGGCCCCCAGAAGGTGCTCGCCGCCCAGCAGCGCCAGCCCGCGCGGGCCGCTGTTGCCGCCACGGTACCCGGGAAGGGCCGAGCCCGAGTGCAGCTCCCAGACCGAGCAGTTGCAGAGCGGCCCCGCCGCGTCCGACACCAGCGCCACCTCCATGGGCGCCGCCATCTTCGCGGTCCGCCAGGGCCACAGAGAGCGCGTCCGCGGCCCAGAGCGCCGCCTCCCCCGCCCCGCGCTGGCCAATCAGCAGCGGCGGCGCCACGGCCGCGCGGGGCGGGAGCTGCGCACGCGGCAGGAAGCTCAGCAGGTCCCGCCCCGGTCGCCGCTGGACGGGTGACCCGGGACACGGCGTGGGCACATGGGGACCCCATGCACACCTCACAAGCCTTATGGGCACCCTGTGGATACCCTATAATCCTATGGACACCCCACAGCCCTACGGGGACCCTCTGGACACCCCAGAGCTTCGTGGGAACCCTGTGAGCACCCCACAGCCCTGAGGGTGCCCCTGGATACCCCCCCCCCCAATCCTACGGACACCCCACAATTCTATGGACACCCCAAAGCTTCGTGGGAACTCCATGAGCACACCATGCCCTGAGGGTACCCTTGGACACCCCACAGCCCTATGGGAACCCCACGGACACCCCATAATCCTGTGGTCGACCCATAAACCCACTGACACCCTGCAGCCCCAAAGGGACCCCACGGATACCCCAAATCCGCAAGGAAACCCTACAGACATCCCCAGAGCCCTGTGGATATCCCTGGACCACCTCCCACCAGGGCCAGACAACCTCAAACAACACAACTTTTTTTTTTTTTTTTTTAATATTTCTTCACTTTACAGGGTTACAATTGTCTTAAATATTCTGACGTTTAAATACAATCTGTATAATAATGTTATTATAAAATGTAAACTTTCAGTGTTTTTAGTTTATTTTCTCTTTTTTTTTTTTAATTTTTAAAATTTTTTTTAATAATAATCAAAAAGTCTCAATACCTGAATGTTTTGCAAAACTGAAATCTTTCACCGGGGCCTGGGTGCGCCCGAGGCCGCCGCGCTCAGAGGTAGAATGTGGTTTATTTTTTTATTCTTTTTCTTTTTTTTTGTCTTTTGTGGTTTTTTTTCTTGTCTCATTTTCCTTTTTTACCTGAGTTAAGATACGCAACGCTGGGGGGAAGGGGGCGGCTGCAGCTGGGGCCGCTCCTTTCGTTTAATTTTCTTTCCAACCCCCCCCCAAAAAACTGATTTAGGCTTTTTTTTAATTATTTTTAAATCGATATGCAAAAAGAAAAATAAAGTGGAAAGTCACCCGCTCTCAAAAACAAAAATAAGGGGGGAGGGCAGGAAAAAGGGGGGGAGGGAAAATAATTAAAAAAACCCAAAACAACCCAAAATAGTGACTGTACAATGCAAAAAATCACTAAGAAAATCTAAGCCCACCCTGGGCATGAAAATTCCCCCTTGGAATTTCTCCTTATGGGGAGCTGGGCTGGACCCCAACAGCAGCAGGAGCTGGACGGACCCTCCCAGGCCCCCCCAAAGGGTCCATGGAGCCACCAAGACCACCCCCCACGGAGCCACCAAGGGGATTCCAGCACGGAAAAGAAGGCTGAAAACAACGAAACCAGCTGGAAAAACCCCAAATCCCCTGAGATCGCCACTTCCCCGAGTGAAATTAAAAATAAATGGAGGGGGGGAGGTCCCACCAGCCCGGACCCCTCCGGGGCACCTGGGGAAGGGGGAAAACCCTGTGCTCCAGGTGGGAACCTGAGAACGGAGATACCGAGGGGGGTGGGGGGGTTTCGGTATCGGGTCGGATTGTGTCTCACGCAGATGTGGGTGAATTTGGGGGGGGAAAACGGTAAAAAATGAGATTATGAGGCTTAAAATAAATCCTCAGGTCCTTCGGGTCCCTCCGCGACCTTCGGAGCGTCCTGCAGCCCCAAGCATCCCCATCCTCTGGATCCTGCTTATTTTTGGAGGAAATAAGCCCAAACTGGCTTTAAACAGTAGTTTTATGCAGGGGAAGGAATAAAAATCAGGATTTACCAGTGGAGGAAGGAGCAGAGCTGGACCCAACCACCGATAAGGAGAGGAGAAAGGAGTTTCCAACTTTTTTCCAAGCTCCCATTTTCCCTGATGAAGACTAATATATATCATTTGTATGTTAAAAGTTTGATTCTTTTTTTTTTTTGAGAATAAAATAGAAGCTATTTACAACAAAACAATCAAAAACAACCTCTTAAAATCCTGCAGAGAGTGGAGTTCCCAAAATAAAGGAGGGAAAAGGATGGAAATGAATAAAATATCTCCCTATTTCCAATTTTTTTAGGATTTTTGGTTTTCTTTTTTCCTTTAGAATTCCGGGGGGTTTCGCTAGCGCTCGCGTCGGCAGGCGTCCGTGCGTCTGTCTGGAGGTAACACGAGTTAAAAAATAATAATAATTATAATAATAATAATAATAAATGTACAGTGCAAAGTGTGATGTGAGTGAGGTAAACGGTCCCGGAGCGGCGCAGCCGGACAGCCGGCGGCTCCGGCAAAACCCCCCGGGCTAAAGCTTTTCTGCCTGGAAAAGGAAAATCCAACAACACGAGAACAAGGGCAGAGTCCAGCGAGACCCTGATGAGACCCCGGAGAAACCCTGGCAAGACCTCGGGCGAGACCCTGGTGAGATCCCAGTGAGACCACAGTGAGGTCCCGGTGAGATCCCGTTGAGACCGTGGTGAGACCCCAGAGAGACCCGGCAAGACCTCAGTGAGGCCCCAGAAGATCCCAGTGAGACCCGGTGGGACCCCGGTGATCCCCTGGTGCGTTAAGGCGAAGCGCTGTTGGAGGTAGAGCTGGGGGGCACGGCCAGGCCGGCCGGGGCGGGGGGCACGTTCCCGCTGCCGCCGCTTCCCACCCCGCTGCTGCCGCTGCTCCGGCTGCTGCCGCCGTTGCCTTTGCTGTAGGCAGAGGAGGAGGAGGAGGAAGAGGAGGAGGAAGGGCCGGGCGTCTGGGCGAACAGCACACCTGGGGAGAGAGCGGGGCGCTGAGCCGGGCGGTGCCGTGGCCGTGCCATGGAAGGGAGCGAAGGGCGGTGGGTGTGGGGTCATGGCTATGGAGCAGCCCCCGCCCGTGGCAGTGGGGCCCGGGGGAGCCCCTCACCTGTGTAGACGATCCCGTTGATCTCCACGGACATGCTGATGCTGTTGGTGCCGTTGCTGCTGGTGGCAGCGGCGTCCGGGCGGTTCTCTGCCGGGGAGAGCCGGGTTATGGAGCCCGCCGGGGCCGGGGGCTCGGCCGGGGCGGGGGGCCGGGGCCGGCACTGACCTGGTGAGCGCGTGCCCTGGCTGTTGATGCGGATGCTCATGGGCAGCTGGGCCGTCATGGCCAGGAGGTTCTGCTGCAGTGCCCGCTGCATCAGCCGCTGCTGCTCGTCCGTCACCAGTGCCAGCTTCTTCTCCGGGGGCTCCCCCGACTCCAGCTTCTCCCGCAGCTGCTCCAGCGCCGCGGCCTGGGCGGCCGCCGCCACCTGCACCGCGGCCGCCTGCGCGGCCACCACGGGGTG